>CAUYPK010064201.1:0-77921 GCA_963574355.1 Loris lydekkerianus | reverse complement strand
GTGAAGTCACAGGACCCACAGCAACCTCCAGCTCTTGGGCTTCTGCAATTCTTCTGCCTCAGCCTCCTGAGCAGCTGGGACTACAGGCGCCCACCACAACGCCGGCTATTTTTTGGTTCCAGTTCGGCCAGGGCTGGGTTTGAACCTGCCACCCTCGGTATATGGGGCGGGTGCCCTACTCACTGAGCCACAGGCGACACCTGAATTCATTTAATTTTTAAAACATCTTAGCTATTACTATAACAAAGGCCTTCCTCAGGGAATGTGGCTCTGGAGACAAATCATGCTGTGTGTCCTACTCTCTCTAGAACTCATCTTTTCCATCCATCCAGTCTAGCCAGAGGCATGTCCTAGAGGACACAGACTTTTTCCTTTAGCAGGACCTTCTCATCAACCCTTCTGTGCTTAGAACCGTCTTCCTCTGGTACTTGAAAAGCCAGGATTCTTCCTGTTCATCAAATTTCAGCTTAAATGCCATCTTATCTGAAAGTCCCTATGTGACCCACAAACTAATGTGCAGCTATTACTCACTGTCACCTCTCCCGCACACTCTTAATTTCTGCTGTCCATTTGTTGTCTTTATCCCCCGTTCGATCCTAAGCTCCTTGAGCCATGTCTGTCTTATTGTGTCTCTAGCCCTGAGCAAATCACATGCAATAGGAACTCAGTAAATAGTTGAGAAATGAATGAGTGAATGAATAGGAGAGCTGTGAGAAGGAAAAGAAATAGTTAAAAGGAACAAAATGTAGTAAAGTAACTTTTAAATCATAGTCTGAGAAGCTCTAATTGTGAGAACCAACAGCCAGGGAAAGGGGCAGGAGCAGCCATTTATCTTCAACATGAAAGATCCCAGAAACTGAACAAGGGTGTCCCCAGCTTCATCATCTGAGAAACAGCTCTATCCGTGGTCTTCTTTAAATAAGGCAAGGTCCTGATTCAAATTCCAGGCTTTATATATGCTGTGTCCCAAGCTGATTGCGCCTTGCCATAGAAAATGAAGACTGGTTTGTGGCACTTACTGCATTCTACTTTGTTTCTGTTTTATTCCTCTAAGACTGCAGAAGGCAAAATAAATGACATGTTTTAAAGTGCTTTTATTTTGAAAAATGCTATCATTAGAGTTAAAATTTAAGTTTATGCTGTTCACATTACTCTATTGCATTAAAGAGTTCAGAGCTATATGGGTTTCGAGAGAAAAACATAATTAAATATAAATAACAGATGCCAGGGAACAAAGGTTAAAAAGAGGAAATGTTAAATTATAATGGCAATAAAGCAAAAGTAATAGACATGAAGTAAACCTTCATCTACCACAAAATTCCATCTTTAAAGACTGGGTTGGAAAAAACACAGAAATGAGAATTATGGAAAATTGATTGCCAAAAAATATGGAAATCATATTATTATTTTAAGGAAATGATATAAGGAGAAAACTAGGAAGTTAGGGGAGGCAAGGTTAAACCAGTGTCCCCGAGAGCAGGTGAGAACTGAGAAAGTGCAACGTGAAGACTTCCTCATCTGAAAGTGCTGGCCCCGGAATATAGCACTTCCTTGTGAGTCCACTTAAAATGTGAACAAATAGGATGGGAGTGGGGGCTCACAACTGTAACCCTAGCACTTTGGGAGTGGAGGCGAGTGGGTTGCCTGAGCTTAGGAGTTCAAGCCTGAGCAAAGAGTGAGACCCTATCTCTACTAAAAGTGGAAAAAAAAAGAAAAAAAAAAAGCCACCCCAAACTAGATGAGCACGGTGGCACATGCCTGTAGTCCCAGCTACTCAGAAGGCTGAAGCAAGAGGATGGCTTGAACCTGGGATTTTGAGATTGCTATGAGTTATGATGATACCACAGCACTCTACCCAGGGCGGCAGAGTGAGACTCAGTCTCCAAAAATAAAAATCAAACAAAGAAAATATGAACAAAATTTTCAGGTAAATAGCTAGAAAAGAAAAAAAAATGATTGGGTCTTTATCTTAAAAATCAAAACAAAATTATAAAACTTCTTTCCTCTGAAACCTTTATGGTTTTTTTTTTTTGGAAACCTTTATCTTGTCTGTTACTTGTTCTTATCTCCTAGAGGTCATATGTCCATGACTTTGCATATGGTTCTGGCAGGCTTTCAATACTGCTTCAATGGGCTTTATACAATCCTGGGTCTTTGGTTAGATTTCCAGTTCCACTTTTCAATAGATATGCATTGCACTTTGGCTATTTGAAGCAATTAATAAGAGGTTGATTAGGAAGATTTTTGGCTGGAACAAAACTGAAGGTGGTGGTGGGGGGACTAATTTTCAAAGGTCAATGGATTAGTGAATATTTTCAGCTTTAACAACTTGCTTCTCCATGCCACTCCTTTACTGAGGGCACTTGGAAAACTCATGCTCAGACATGGAGTTAGGAACTCTTGTAATTTTGTTCTTCCCCCAAATCTTCCTCCATAAGTGCCAGAAATCCTCCTACTGAGAAATGACTGGGTTACTGTATAGGTTCAAAACTATCTTGATTGGCTACAACAGCCATCTAAATTCAGAAAATTATTATTTGATCCACATATTAATTTCCTAGAGTTAATTAAACTAGAAAGGGAAATTTCTGCATAGGGGAAAATTACTCCACTCACAATTTATCTGCCAAGGGCAGCCTTTTAGATTGATTCTTTCACTGGTTTAGTTTTCCAGGGCCTGGGAATTAAACCCCCTACTAGTATAATTTACAATTATCGATAAGGATAGTTTCACTGCAAGCTGTTCTGTGACATGTCTGGAGAGGATGGAAAATAAAATTTTAAGCAGTTTAGCACAAGTCTTTGGGAATTTGATTTTTGGTTATTTTCAACATTTAATTTACTTGAGTATATATATTTTTCAATTTATAATGAAGTGATGGTTAAAGTTACACTAAAGAACAAGGAGTTTGGTTTTATGCCTAGCTATTTAGTTTCAGGAAGATATTGAATACTTTTGCCTTGATGTAGGGAAAATAGTTCAAAGGAAATGAATATATTTTCATAAAGTAATTTTTTCAATTTCACTATTAGGTAAATGGTAAATAAAAGGCCAAAGGGTATAATTCAAAGGTGACGGTAGTGACATTCAACAATGAGGTATGGAGTACTTTTTCTAGGATAGTTCACAAACTTAATTGTCAAACTGTACATAAATGTCTATATATGTCAGAATTTTATGTATCATGAAATTCATTTTAGGAACCTAGGTAAAGTTAACATTTTTATGTCTTGACATCTTATTAAATATATAGAATCAAAGGTATAAATCAGAAAATTAGTATTCTTTTGGCCAAACAAATTTTCTAATTTTTCTAAAATTTACTAATTTTCTGATTTCTGACATATTCTGACACACACACACATATATATATAGACATTTATGTACAGTTTGACAATTAGTTTGTGAACTGTCCTATAAAAAGTGCGCCATACCTCCTTGTTGAATGTCACTACAGTCACCTTTGAAGTGTACCCCTTGGGAAGCTATGCACTGATGCCAGTGCCTAGTCCACCCTTCAAAGCAATTTTGGAATTTTTTCTGGAATGGCCATCAGAGGCATCCTTGTATGCAGTTTTACAATTATGAGTTTATGTTGACAGTACTATACAAACAACCCATTAAGATTTCATAACCTTGATATATCAGTGTTTTATCTTGCTGAATGGTTGTCATTGTGTGGTTTTGCATGTTGTACAATGACAGTTCTGATAGTCTTTATGGAAAAGTAGTTCTAAAATTTCTTTGAAGGGTGAACTAGGTGCTGGCATCAGTGTATAGCTTCTCAAAGAGAGTACTTTGAAGATGACTGTAGTGATATTTAGCAATGAGGTCTGTAGTTTTTTTAGGATGAGTTCACAAACTTAATGGTCAGACCTGATAGATCATCAACTTGTAGAAAGAAATAATCCCAATTTATTAGTTTGGATATGGTGATGAAGGAGTCATTTTTAAGTCATATGATTGATATTAATAATGGAGTTATTAAAGGACCTTAATTTTTGTGGGTTTTTTGTCAATTTCTTTCCTTATTGTACTCAGAGAGTAGCTATCGTTTACTTCTTTGCTGAGTCTTCTGCTGGGCCAGCTGCCATCCACAAGCTTCCTGGAGAACAGATTCTAAATGTAGATGTAAAGCAAGCGATCCGTATGACAGGGAACATTTTTTTCCTGCTTGTTCCTAGGAAAGCTATGTAGTGTCATAGAAAGAATATGGTTTTTGGAATCTGAAAGGCTCTTGCTTAAACCTTATCCTTTCATTACTAGTAATCAAAGGAACTAGCTTTCTGAATCTCAGTTTTCTTACCTATAAAGTAGGGATAATGATATCTGCCTTACAAGATTGTTGCAAAAGTTAGAAATAAAACAAGGGGTCTTCAAAGAGTTAATGGAATATGTGTGTTATGGAAACCTCTCCATGGAGTTTTAATTATTTTTGCATCAAAATAAACTGGTATCAATGTTGTAACAAATCTGATCAGGATCTAGTTTGAGATGCTAAGAAACATATCAGTTTGGAAAGAACCTTTATCAAAGAAATATGAATTCTGCTAAAAGTGAAGCAAGGACAAACATCAAGTTTATGATGCTGCACGGGGTGGAAGAAAAGTTAAATCATTGATGCTGTACATCTGGTTCATCTTACACAATTCTGAATGAAAAATTCAAGTTGAGCAAACTTTTCAGTCAATGGGTACCAAACTCATCGCGCCCAGATCAGATGCAGACTACATCAGAGCTTTCAAGGGAAATTTTAAACAACATCTTGAAGCATTTCCTCGAAGAATTGTAACAGGAGATGAAATGTGTCTTTACCAGTACAATCCTGAAGACAAAGCACAGTCAAACCAATGGCTACCAAGAGGTGGAAGAGGTCCACTGAAAGCAAAAGAAGAATGGTCAAGAGCAAAGGTCATGGAAACAGTTTTTTTGAATGCTCAAAGCATTTTACTTGTTAACTTTCCGGAGTGCCTGCGAACCATAGCATCTACTTATTATGAGAGTGTTTAAGGAACGTTAGCCAAAGATTTAGTAGAAAAATAGTTTGGAATATTTCTCTAGAGAGGTTTTCTTCACCACAACAATGCTTTTGCTCATTCCTTTTAGCGAACAAGGGCAATTTTGTGAGTTTTGATGGGAAATCATTAGGCATCCACCTTATAGTCCTGATTTGGCTCCTTCTGACTTCTTTTTGCTTCTTAATTTTAAAAACTTTTTATAGGGTACTCACTTTTCTTCAGTTAATAATGTAAAAAAAACTGTATTAGTATTGTTAAAAATCTCAGGACTCTCAGTTTTTGAGGGATACACAAAATGGCTGGTATTACTGATTATGAAAGAGTCTTGAACTTGAATGACATTCATATTGAGAAAGTTTATATTTTTATTTTTATCTTTTAATTCCATTTTTGATGATGTTTTTGAAGTCTCCTTATAGACATTAAATACTTAGAAGGTTTAAATGGTGAATATTACTATTCTTACTTTGCATGTTGAAAGGAACTTTTCAATAAAGACATCACTTTGGTAAGAATGAATGGTAAACACAATACTCGGTGGGCAGGTTTCCTGGTTGATAGCTGCTAGGCTGTCTAGAAAGTGATATAATCAAAATGACTCAGCTTCAAGGTCTTGACATGGGACTTTCCTCCAAATAATCCTACTGGTTTCAGATTTCATTTCTCAACTCTGGATGAATATCAGGATAGTTGGAGGAACTATTTGGTGTCGTTCTAAAACTGAATTAGAATCTTCAGGTCTAGGGTTATATCCGAGGATAGAAAATCTGAACTTTTAAAAACCTGCCCCAATAATTCTGATAATCAGTCAGCTTTGGAAACTACTTTTTAAGATTCAGACCCAGATTTTCCAGATCAACTTTAGGCATCATTAGGTGAGTAGCTATACATTATTCTTAAGACCTCCCCACTTTTTGGGTAACTATTATTCTTTCCACTCTGAACAAAGTTAACATAATTCCTTAATTTTATCTAAAATCCAATCCATATTTGCATTGCCTAAATTATCTCAAAAATGTTTTATTATGTTTTGTTTGTTTGAATCCAAATCCAAAAAAGGCCCATACATTGCATTTGGTTGATATATTCCTTAAGTTTTTCTTCTTTTTTTTTTTTTTACATCATTGATTTGTTTGAGACACTGCGTCATTTACACTGTAGAGTGTTTCATAATTTGGATTTAACTGTCTTCTCATTGTGTCATTTAACTTGTTGCTCTATCTTTGCATTTTCTGTAAAATGATAATTTCACATAAAGACTTTATTAGATTCAGGTTCAATTTATTTTCAGATTGTATATTTTTAATATATTCCAATTCATTGTAGTAATCATTCTTTTCGATGCAAATTGTACCTTAGGTCAGTGGGAAATCCTTAGGTCAGTGGGAAATCCTTTATGCTGGCTCTAGTGTCCTTTGATACAGTCTAATGCAGGGGTCCTCAAACTGTGGCCCACGGGCCACATGAGGCCATGTGATTGTATTTGTTCCCGCTTTGTTTTTTTACTTCAATATAAGATATGTGCAGTGTACATAGGAATTTATTCATAGTTGTTTTTCTTTTAAACTATAGTCCGGCCCTCCAACAGTCTGAGGGACAGTGAATTGGCCCCCTGTTTAAAAAGTTTGA
The DNA here is from genome assembly GCA_963574355.1 of Loris lydekkerianus. NCBI lineage: Eukaryota > Metazoa > Chordata > Mammalia > Primates > Lorisidae > Loris > Loris lydekkerianus. The sequence continues at coordinate 71,273 of CAUYPK010064201.1, read as the reverse complement.
GGACGCCTTGTCTAATGTCTTTGTTTTCTAGTACAATAAGATATCCCAGAATCATCTTGCTGAATATCTAGAGGATGATTCATAGGAGGAGCCTTGTTTCCTTTCAATGAGGAATGGTATTAGAGGTCATAATCTGAGTGCTAAGAGAGTTCATTGCCACTAGACTATCATTGCACTGAGCCTTTCAGAAGGTAGAATTAGGAAATACACACTTAAAATAAATCATGAGTTTAGACTGACATTTGCAATCCAAACTTAAGATTACTGAAGTTTTTCTTAATTTGCTTGATTTTATACTTGTATTTCTTTAGTCTTCTGCTGAAAATGTGAAGCCATTTATTCTAACCTGTATAGTTAGGGCCTAGGTCTGTCTGCTCTCACATCCATTCTTCACCCATTCCCTGGGTTGCCTTTTACTGAGGGGGGATGACACCCTAGTGAAGTCTGCATTTTTCAGGTTCTCTGTCCACTGGCTTCCAGTCGGTCTTTGTCACTGGTAGAAGATAAGTGGACGGGAAGGAGAACAATTTCACATTATTTCTTCACCTCTGTCTCTGCCTTAGGAATCGTCTCTGGCACTGGCGATTTCAGAGTCTCAGCTCTGCTTTCCTGGCTTGCTGTGGTTTCAGCTTCCACTGGGTGGCTGTGGCCCTTGACCTGGTTGTTGTCTTCACCCTTTCTCTCTGGCTTAGGTAGTGACTTCTTTTTGGGCACTATTCTCTGGGTTTCCTCGCTGTCCTCTGAGTTTTCAGCTCTTCCGTCATGGTATGTAACTAATTCCCTGTATTATAGTCTTTCTGTTTTAAGTATTCAGGTCGTTTCTACTACTTGCTTAGATTCTGATGCAATAGTGTTGCTTAATCATTTGACATTTTGTTTTAACAACAAAATGTTGTGAGTTTTTAACTGCTTGGAGCTTGCAAACTGAATCCTGGCAGTCATCAGCATTATCACAAGTCATTTATCAACCATCACACAGTGTATATCATGTCATACATTTAAAGTTCAACTGTTAGATTCTGTCTAATTATACTTCCTCTCTGGCTTCTGAATTTGTCATCCCCACTGCTATCACCCCACTTCAGGCCATTATGACAGCCTTCTTAAATATTGCAATCACTTCACAACTCTTTCTACACCTCCAGTTCCTCTATTCTACTGTCTATTTTAATATATGCAGGCAGAGTTATTTTTATAAAGTACAGCTATGATAATGTTGCACCATCACTAAGAAAGAAAATCTACCATGGCTCTCTTTCAGCTATCAAATTAAGCATAAACTTTTTGCACTGGTCTTCAACATTCTCCACAAAATATCCCAAACTCACCTCTATGCTGAGTCTATATTCATACAGTCAAACTTCAGCCTATTGATCCATTAATATGGAAAATCTTTGGAAGCAAGAAAGATATCCCTGACTTTGCCAAAGAAGATGTGTTGTTTGGAATGTTTTGTGGAGAGACCAAATTAAACTGTGCTAAAAGATAGTAAGCAAATTTGGGTGTCACCATCATAGAAAGGATTCCTTTTGCATTTATTAGACAGAATTCTTATATAAAGAATTTTCCCTCATTTGCTATTTGATTACGCTCAACTACTGAAAAGGCATGTTGAAATATTTGATTTTTCTATTTTTACTATCAAATTTTCCTGGTAATGGATTTTTGCCCAAGCATGTTATAATAGTTATCAAGGCATTTTTAGTACTATTTAACATTATGAATCCATAAATCATTATATATTTCATTTGTCCTTGTTCATTTACGTTCTTCTTCTAGATGCACCTTGCCCCATCCTGCTGAATGAGTCCATCTCTTTTAGATTTTAACACAGATATTACTATGAATAAGTCCTTAAAGATAAAATGACATTTATATTTTATAGGCTTATTTATTCTAGTTTGAGTTCTGGGTCCCTCTGGACTCATTTTAGAAGCAAAATGTTAGTGGTTAAAGAAGCTACTTACTCTCGGAGAAGGTCGTTGTTGACACTTTATTTTATTGTCACTGTGGGTTCATTCTTTGTCTTAGGCACTATTAATTCATTTATTCATGTTTGTTGAACCTTTTAATTCTAAGTACCGGGGATATGGTAGTAAATAATATGAGCATGGCTATATTCTTGTGAAGTTCAAATCCAACTAGAGATGTAGACATTGAACAATAAATTATGAAAATAATGATATTAATACAATTCCCAATGGAAGCAGGTGTAAAGAAAAAGAACTCAGAATGTTATAAGAATCTTTGTCAGGGGGCTTTGACTTGCTGGAAGGTGAGGCAAGGAGGGCTGTTCTGAGGACATGATGTTTAAGCAGAAATCTGAAGGATGAGCAAGGGTTTAGGTGATGTGTGTATTTAAGTAGAGAACACAGCAGGTGAGAAGGTCTTCAACAGTGAAGAAGCAGTCTCTTCAAGGACTGAAAAAAAAAAAAGCTACTGTGGCTGGAGTATGGAGACCTAGAGGATAAATGAATAGTTCGGAGGGGCATGTAGGGGCCAGGCCACATAAGGCCCTCTCTGTCCTAATAAGGACTGCACAGTTTTTAGAGGGCTGTTACAATCAGATCTACACTCAGCTGGCATGGGGGAAAATACACTGGAAGGGCACAAGGGTGTTTGCTGAGATGTCACAATAGATCTGGGTGTGAGAATGAGGTGTAGACTTATAGAGTGCAGGTGTAAATGTAATATGTCAAGACTCAGATATTTTTGGAAGTAAACAGAACAGGGTGATTATATAGATGTGAAGGCTGAGGAATATGAAAGTGGGAAAGCATGATACCAAGGTTTAATATAACTTGAGAACTTGCTTTGGGATGTTTGGGCTGGGGTGGAAAGAGAGACTAGGCATTGATTTTTTTAAAAATAAATTTTATTAAAAGTAATTAACGTATAATAATGTGTGCATATTTAAAGCATATATTTGATGAGTTTTGGCAAATGTATAAATGTGCATACTACCAGCACAATTGACATATAACATTTTCCATCAGATAGCAAGTTTCTTACGCCCTTTTGCAGACCCCTCACCTTGCTCTTGTCCCAGGAAATCATGGATCTGTTTTTATACCAGAGATTAGATTTGCCCTTTCTACTGGAATGTCAATAAATGGAATTACATTGTATATAGTATTTGGGGACCAGTTTTTTCTTTCTTTTTTTTTTTTTTTCTTTGTTCAGTATTACAGTTTTTTAAAAAATATTATTTTTTATTAAGTCAAATATACATAGATCATGAATGCATTTATGCATATGTGGGGTACAATGTGTTTTTTTTATACAATCTGTCGTGGTTACATCAAACCAATCAACATAGCTTTTGCCTCATTTACTTGATTATTGTGTTTAGACATTTATGTTCTACACTTGACAGATTTGACTTGTACCCTTGCAATATGCTCCATATGTATGGTCGGCCTTTTACCCTCCCTCTATCAAACCTCCCTCATCCCCGCCCTTCGCACTCCATTTTTCTCCTTCATCCTGGGCTATAGTTGCATTCTATCTTTTGTAAGAAAGTGTGAGTAAATATAAGTAGGTTTCATAGAAGTACTGAGTACATTGGATACTTTTTCCTCTATTACTCAGGAGAATATATTCCAGGTCTCTCCATGTAAACATAAAAGAGGTAAAGGCTTCATCTTTTTTAAGGCTGCACAGTATTCCACGGTATACATATACAATTTATTAATACATTCATGGGTCGATGGGCACGTGGGTGTCTTCCATGACTTGGCTATTATGAATTGAGCTGCAATGACTAATCTGGTGCAAAGATCTTTTTTGTGAAGTGATGTTTGGTCTTTTGGATATACTCCTAAGGAGAGGAATTGCAGGATCCAACAGCGGGTCAATTTTTAGATCCCTGACTGTTCTCCAAACTTCTTTCCAAAAGGAACATATTAGTTTGCATTCCCACCAGCAGTGGAGAAGTGTTCCTTTTTGTGTACATCCATGCTAACATTTGTAGTTTTGGGATTTTGTTATGTGGGCTACTCTTACTTGAGTTAGATGGTATCTCAAAGTGGTTTTGATTTGCATTTCTCTGATGATTAAATATGATGAGCATTTTTTTAAATGTCTGTAGACCATGCACCTATCTTCTTTGGAGAAGGTTCTGTTCAGGTCTCTTGCCCATAGTGAAATTAGATCACTTGTTCTTTTCTTCTTAATAAGTTTGAGTTCTCTGTGGATTCTCGTTATCAGACCTTTGTCGGAAACGTACCCTGCAAATATCCTCTCCCATTCTGAGGGCTGTCTACTTGCTTTACTTTCAGTATTACAGTTTTGAGATGCATTTATATTATTGCATGTATCAATAGTTTTTTTTATTGCTAAATTGTATTTCATTTTCTATGCCACAATTTGTTTATTCATTTGTCTATTTATAGATATTTAGTTTTTGTTTTTCCCCCCACCCTCAAGTACTCTTGAACAGACCAGTATCAAGAACTGAAATTTAGGTTGTTTTCAATTTTGAGCTGGTATGAATAAAGCTTCAGTGAATTTTTGAGTACCAGTCTTTGTAAAGACATATGTAGTAGTAGAATTGCTGGATTGTGCATATATTTAAAATTTATGAACATAGTATATGTACACATTTATACATATTAGTGTACATATTTTTCCTTATATGCATATGTATACACACAAATATATAAAACTGCCAAATTATTGTCCAAAGTGGCTCTACCAGTTTGTATTCTCAACCAATATGTATGAGAGTTCCACCTGCTCCACATTATTGCTTATACTTGGTATTGTCAGTTTCTAATGTTAGCTATGCTCGTGAATGGATAGTCATCTCTTATTGATTTCAGTTTTAATTCCATGAATGTTAATATGGTTGAGGATCTTTCTATTTTACCATTTGTATACATTCTGAATTTCTGTTCCAATTTTTCCTTCATGTAAAAATTTGGGCTGTTTGTGTTACACTTGAATTATCAGAATTCTTTAAAATTTCTCAGTAAAAGTTCTTTGTCAGATACATGTTGCAAATATTTTCCATTTCAACCTATGAGTTGCCTTATATTTTATTAATTACGCTTTATAACAAGTAGAGGTATTTAATTTTGATGAGGTCCAATTTATTTTATGAACTATGTATTTTGTCTTTCCTAAACAATTTTGTTTTTCCCAATTTTGTGAAGATTTTCACTTATTTTTTCTTCTAGTATTTTTATAGCTTTACTATTAGTACTTATATTTGGTACAGTTGTTCAGTTTGACTAGTTTTTATGCATGAAGTGAGAATAAGGGTTCATTTTTTTCTCATGTAGATATTCAGTTGTTCTAGCCCTATTTGTTGAAAAAGATTTTCCTTTCCACTTTGAATTGTCTTGGAACCTTTTAGAAACTCATCTTAATTTTTCTGGACTCCTTACTTTATTCTATTGAACTGTATGTCTAGGTTTATGCCAGTTCTTCACTTTGTTGATTACTGTACTTTTATAGTTACTTTTGAAATTAGATACTGAGTTCTCCAACTTTGTCCTTATTTTTCAAAATTATTTTAGCTATTACAAATCCTTTGCATTTCCATATAAATTTTAGAATCAGCTAGTCAATGTCTACCAAAAAAGCCTCCTGGAATTCTGATTGAGATTGCATTGAATGTCTAGATCAGCGGTTCTCAACCTATGGGTTGTGACCCACGGGAACTGTATTAAAGTGCCACAGCATTAGAAAGACTGAGAACCACTGGTCTAGATCAATTTGAGGATAATTGATATCACAATGTAAATTTTCTGATCAAAGAACATATGATATGTCTTCATTTATTTATATATTTTTAAAATTTCCTGAGCAATATTTTATATTTTTCAGTTACCTGTTTAGTATGTATTTTGTTAAATCTATCTCTAAGTATTTATTTTAATGCTATTAATTGCTTTAATGCTATTTAAATGGTATTTTAAAATTTTTATTTTTTATAATGACCATACATCCTGTGACATTCTTATATTACCTATTCATTTTGGTAGTTTTGAAACTGCTCTTACAAATTAACAATGAGGTGCAAGGCAAGGGCCTCCCCCAAAATAAGCACAGGCCCAGCTAAAAATAATGATAGTAATTAGCTTCTGTGCCCTTTGCTAGTCTATAGTCATATAGCTGGTGGTTATAAAGATTCTTAATTTTCTCCATTAATAACATCACCTTTTAAAAATCTACAGTTTTTGAGATATCAACTATGTTGGGCAACAGCAGTTTATTGTAGATTCTTTAGGATTTCTATGTAGACACTTTTGTTGTCTGCAAATGAGTGTAGGTTTTACTTCTTTCTTATGAGTCTCTGTGTCATCTACCTACCTGTCTATATTTTCATCCATTTATCCATCCATCTATTGTTGTATCTACCTACCTTTCTATCTATTTATTCTTTGCTTGCTTTACTGGGATGGGTAGACTCTTCAGCACATTGTTGAGCAGAAATGGTGAGGTCGACATTCACATCCTATACAGATTGGTAGGGGAAAAGCATTGAACCTTTAGATATGATTTTAGATGTATTTCATAATATTCCAAGCTAATATTAGATATATTTTATAATAGATGTCCTTTATTATGTTTAGGACATAGTTGTATAGAGTTATTCTGCTGAAGATTTGTTTTATCTATTTCATGATTAAGTATTAAATTTTATCAAATGCTTTTTCTACATCAATTGAGATGATGATATGCTTTTGTATCTATGCTATTAGTATGGTGAATTGATTTCATTTCTACAATAAATTCTGTTGGTCATTGTTTATTATCCTTCTTATATAGGCCTAAATTTGACTTGCTAATATTTTGTTAAGGAATAGGGACTATATCTGGTCACAGTTATTCCACGATAGTCCCAGGCACAAGTCTATGCATTCAGTTTTGATCATGTTAAATTTAAGGTACATTTAAAATTTCTAAGTGAGGTCCATTGTCCAGTTGTTGTTAGATTTGCATTTTAGGGAGGAAATATGGGTTAATGTTTTCAGGGATAAATTTAGGGATTGTAATTACATGCCTGGTAATCAAAGTTGTGTGATTGGTTGTTACTACTTTGTGAAGATGAAAGAATCCATAGAAAACTGGTCTTTAGATCAAGCCTCAAGGAATTTCACTATTAAATTTTAGGGAAAGAAGGATGTCCTAGAGGAAATTACAAAAAGGGAAAGTCTAGAGAGGTTGGAGAAAACCAGGAGAGCATGTTGTAGAAGCCGGGGAAGGTATAACCAAGGTTTAATGCTCTGGTTCAAGTGAAATAAGGACTGAAATGTGGTCTTGATATTTTGTGACTTGAGAAGTTTGAGTGACCTTGCCCAGGGAAGTTTACCTTGACTATTACCACAGAAGCCAGGTTCAATGCTGAGGGATGATTAGGAGGTAAGAAAATGGAAAGAGAGTTTAGATAATTTTTAAAATTTCGATTGCAAAGGACAGACAGAAGTTAGCTTGAGAGCTGCAGTTGGATGATAGTGTAAGTAATGGTTTCTTTTCTTTCTAAAATGAAATGTTAAAAAAAAATATTTTCTTTTTAAATTGGAGAGGCTTGAATATAGAAATTCCAGTGGGAAGGATCTACTTAAGAGTATAGGGTTAATGATCAGAGAGATGTGATAATCTCTAGTGTCAAACGCAAAGATCCTGCTGTATGTGCAGTTCAGAACAGAGTTGGGGCTTGACCTTAGATAGCAAAAGCGACAGAAGAACGTGACAGAAAGAAAGAAGGAAGAGAGAACGGGTATCCAGAAAGTCAGCCTATGTTGATTTGATGGGGGACATTGAAAGATATCTTAAACTGATGGCTATTCCTATTTTTTTTTTTAATGGGGAAGAAAAACATATATTCTGCAAAATGTTTGAAAAATATTTGACCCATATTGAAGTAGGTCTGGAGAAGTTTTGGAGAAAATTTGGTAATTTTGAATCAGAAACCGGGTATAGAATAATACATTTAAGGTTATTGTCTTTGTGTGTTTTGTGTTGCTATAAGGGAATATCTGAGGTTGAGTAACTAATAAAGAAAAAGGATTTATTTGGCTCACAATTATAATGGCCTGGAAAAGTTCAAGTTGAGCATCTACATCTGATGACAGACTCAGGCTGCTTCCACTCCTGGTGGAAGTCAAAAGAGGAGCTGGTGTGTGCAGAGATCCAGCAAGAGGGATACGGTGTGTGTGTGTGCGCGCGTGCGCATGTGCCAGGCTCTTCTTAACCAACGGCTCTAATAGGAACTAACATGTACATAGAAAAGGAACTAACTCATTTTCTCTGCTCCCAGGTAGGTTATTCATCTATTTATGAGAGATCTACCTCCATGACTCATACACCTCCCATTAGGCCCCACCTCTAACACTGGGGGGCAAATTTCAACATGAAGTTTGGAGTGATCAAATATTCAAACCATAGCAGTTCTGTAGACACGGATATGTTTGATTGCAATATCTGACTGATGATTAGTTGTGAAGAGACTCAGTGGCCCTGGAGATTGTAATATGGTTGGGACGAGGTGCCCTAAACCAAGCCAACACCAGTCCAGAATGATGATGATTAGTTCACAGGGAGCCCCTTGTGAGGATGGAAGATGGGAGGGGAAAGAGCTGCTTCATTGCTTATTTCTTCTCCTGCTAAAGAGAGTTAAAAGTCTTCTCTTTTCTGTCTTCTTGTTTCTGATGTTTAATTTTGACTCAAGCCATACTCCTCTGCTCATTCATCCTCTTGTCCTCAATCCTTAGCCTCATTATCTAATTCTGGTTTCTCATTCAGTATATTTAAGCTACTTCTAACTCTTCTTGGCTCCTTTCCTGAAAGTCTTCTTATTACTTATTGAAAATTTTTTCTTCCCTCATCTTTCAGTATTTTCATTTCCTCTTTGTGGCGTTTTTCCTCCTGGGTGTTTTTAGCTACTTTGAATCCTATTTGTGGTCCCACTCTCTATTTATTGTTTACAAAAGAAAACAGTCTACATTTTGGATATTCTTCATTCTCATTTCAGATATTCTTAAATGCCATCTTGAACTGCTTTACACTTTCTCAAATTTTATTCTTTAGAATAAAAAAAATTAAAGGACATCTAGAAAGCAATGTGCACACCTCAAGTTTGAGGTTGAAAAATAGTACAGTTTTAATTTGAGAAAGGTTTTAAAAAAAATGAAAGGATTTATTTATTTATTTTTGAACAGAAACCCCAATGATATTTACATAGTCTCTGGCAAGCCATAATGAAGACATTTACATATTTAGATTATTTAGAAAATTAGAGTGAATTGGAGAGACAATAAATGTCTTCATATATCTAAGTTATGGTCTATGAAAAAGGAGTTAGCTACTCATAAAAAAAGAAAGAGTGTATTTTCACTTAAGCGCTAAAAATGTGGGAAGCTTTTGAGAAGCACTTGTACTAGGAAGATTGTAGATGTTAAAAGACAGGAGTCCTGAGTTGTTTTACTGTTGCAAGTAGGCAGTTAATCAACAATGGATGCATAATATGCTGTGTATCAAGTACTTTACTAAGATCTGCTAAGGAAGAGCAGAAATCCTAGAGTCTCCGCTCACGAGCCTACTCTCTAATATAAAGTAGGCATAAGAAATGAATTTGCTTTTTGAAATTTTGGTGCAAGAAACCTTTTTCTTCTATGTCAAATAACTCTGACACTCAGCCACATTCACTAGGGTGAATTCAAGAATTCAAACATAGTCATATATTGGGGGCCCAGCCTTTGGTTTCCAAGGATATAGAGATGCTCACTGTGGCCCCCAGGGTTATTAAAAGGAAGGGGATTCTACTCCTTCCATGACAAGCATAGGAAATGAGCTTCTTTAATGAGGTTTCTGGGTTTCCAGGACTTGGAGAGGCCAAACTAAAGATTTCCATCATTCCTTACACTCTCCCTCCATTTCCATTTTTAATTCCTCCGCCTCAAACCTGGGGAGGCACTCTTCCGCTGGTGATTCAGCTGTCTGGCCTCTGTAGGCCAAAGCTCTTAAAAATCAACTAATTTTCCAGGACACACAGTCTTAGTTGCTTGTGTGGAGGACACAAGGGAAAATAATTCTTTCATGGGTCTTCTTAAGCAGCCAGTATCAGACAGAGAAATAAGTATCTCACAAAATTACTCTGTTGCATATGAATGCTATGGACAATTTATCGATAAGATACTATTCACCTTTTATTTGGCATTTAATCAGCCTTTGTTAAATTTTTACTTTTCACAAATTCATCTATTATTTTCAAATAAGTAAGAAACATTTAAAAACCTCTTATTGACTTGATATTTGATTAGATATATTCACTACTCTATAAATTTATCATAACACTAAAAATAAACTTCACACAGCCACTTGATGCAAGAATTTAAACATATTACTCTTAAAATAATGTATTTGGAAGCAAAATATTTTTGAAAAGATATTTCCAATTATCACAAGATGTTATTCACCTTAGCGAATCTTAATATCACAAGATGGTATTCACGTGAATATCATGTTCAAGGCATCAACGTTTTCATGAAGTGAATTAGAGGGAGCTTTTGTATTTCCTCATGATGACAACATCCAGATTTTCAAAAATAATCCTTTCAGTGAATGCACTTAAATTCCTTTGAGCATGATAGGGAAAATTTTCAAAAGAAAATATAGGGCTCTTGAGTACACATTCAACGTTTTATACTAGGCAGTACTTTTCCAATTTTATTGTGCCCATGAATTACCTGAATATCTTGTTAAAATGTAGATTCTCATTCAGTAGGTCTGGGGTGGATGAGATTCTGCATTTCTAAGAAATTCCCAGGTGATGCTGATGCTATGAGTTTGCTGACAACACTCAGCAGCAAGATTGCAGCAAGAAAACTTAGTCAATACCACAGTTACTATAGTTGATGATGGTAAATCACTCTTTTGCAATGTGAACTTATCTTTTATACCGAAACATATGAGTCTATTTTATACTATTCTTTCTTAAGGAAAGATGGACCTTAAAGTTAATATTTAAAAATTCTTTCTTTTTTTCTTTTCTTTTTCGTTTTCTTCTTCTTCTTTTTTTTGAGACAGACTCTCACTCCGTTGCCCTGGGTAGAGTGCTGTAGCATCATAGCTCACGGTAACCTCAAACTCTTGGGGTCACGTGATTCTCTTGCCTCAGCCTCCCAAGTAGCTGGGACTACAGGTGCCCATCACAACGCCCGGCTATTTTTAGAGATGGGCTCTCACTCTGGCTCAGGCTGTTCTTGAACCTGTGAGCTTAGACAATCCACCTACCTCGGCCTCCCAGAGTGCTGAGATTATAGGCATGAGCCACTGTGGCTGGCTTAAAAATTCTTTATTTCTGGTGGCTAACCTGACTACTGAAAGATATAAAAAAGAAAGGGCTAAGCAAGGCAAGCCAAACTCATGCCTTGCAATGATAGAGGAGGGAAATGGCATAGCTACATAGCTGGAAAATGTCACGTCCAAAAAAATATGTGGCGATCAGATGAATCTGAGACCTGGCTGATTGACTAGCTATGACCTGAGGTCACCATATGACTGCTGGTGCACCATATGACCTGTAGTTTATGTTGGGGCAGATGTGACAACTTTTGGACATGTTTTTGAGATACTTTTTGGACATTCAAGAGGAGATATTAAGTAAGACATGTGTTTGGAACTCTGGAAAGAGATTTAGACCAGATGCATAGATTTGTTTTTTGTTTTTTTTTTTTTTGGCTGGTCTTTTTTTTTTTTTATTGTTAAATCATAGCTGTATACATTTGTGCAATCAAGGGGTACAATGCTGGTTTCATATACAATCTGAAATATTCTCATCAAACTGTTCAACGTAGCCTTCATGGCATTTTCTTAGTTATTATATGTAGACATTTAGAATACGAATACAGATGCATAGATTTGTAGTAGGTATGAACTGAAAAGAAAAGAGACTGTAGGCCTTGATCTAGAGAATATTAACATTAATGAGAAGAATAGCCAACAAGGAGATGGTATTAAGAGGAAAGTTAATAGTTCTTAGAGCTAAGTAAGAGAGTGTTGGCATATAGTACTGCTTAAGAAATACTTGTTAAAATGCAAAATGAAAACAAACAAAAAACAGACCAAACTGGGCTCATGAACACCTTTTGCTAAGACCACTGAATTATTTGCTTTTCCTATGCTATCCATAGTCTTTCATATGTTTTGCTGTGTGAAGTGCTTCCCCCTCTGCCTGGGATACCCTTTCATCTTCTCCCATTTCCTGGTCTCTGCCTCTGCTCCCTATCCTCTGTTGTATTTGGACATGTTCTCTCTAGTCTTTGAATCTTGACTATTCCATTTCACACGTGGCTTCCCTGGCTGACCTTGGGTGATTGCTGCTTAACTTTGTTTCTGGCCATTTTGCTGTTACCTCAGTGGGCAGAACTATAGCAATTGCAATTGACAGATGTCAAAGCAGATATATTATAGCTGGCTGTGAGAGCTGTTAGTCTTTCCTTTTCACTATGATACCACATATGGTGATGTCCAAGCTAAGCCATGACCTGTGACCCTCAGGCAGTTGGATATATGACCAGAAGAGGTGGGAACAGGGAACTGTCATTGCTTCCTAACCACAATTCCGTAACTTGAGCACTTACTGAGAGCAAAGCTACTGAAGAATGAACAACAGAACTTAACATGGATGTGAGATCACAGAGGGTAGAGATGATTATTAAAGGATGAATCTAAAGTCAGACTGCCTGAGTTTCAGTCCTACTCTGTCATTTACAAATTCAAGAAACTCCCTATTTTTCAAAATTCAAGCAGCCGGCACTGTAAGGCAACAGACATGTGATCCAGCAAGAAAAACCAACAGAGTTTAAACTTGGCGCACAAGCCATCAGTAAGCCGACACATCATGCTTCACTCCGGCAGCAGCTCCCACGTGTACTCTGTGACAGTTTTAAGTGTTAACGTGTGTTACTTGAAGTTAAAAAATACAGTAGTGAAGTTGAAAAGTGTTGAAAAGTGTATTGACTGCCATTTAACTAAAATTGTACCCTTTGTTTGCAAAGCTCTTTTATAATATAGTAAAACTGTTACACTAAGTGACGTTTGTCTTTATCTTAATGTGTCTTTAATCATTGTATTTCAGTGTTAATATCATGTTAATACAGAGTTTGCAGTATGGTATGGTATAGTGTGGAATATAGAATTAATTAGGCTTGTTTTTAATAGTGACTCTCAAGCAACCAGAAATCTGGACTCTACCAATCCCTGTGGTGCTGGATTACAGGGAGATTACTGTATTCAGTCTTGGGAAAGTTACTTAACTTCTCTAGGTTTCAGTTTTCTTATCCATAAAATGGGAAAAGAGCATTAAGCACAGTTGTTAGCCACTCTAACATGTTAAATAAACATTAGGGAAACCAACATGTACATGTGTGGGCACACACATGCATTTCATGAGTTGCACGTGCAGGTGGAATATGACACATAAAGCAGGCCTAGTAAGGGCATCAAGCTAGCCTTCTCACAGAGAGGTTGTGGATGGGCTGAAGGGGCTAATCAATTCACTTTGGGGAAATATAGTGCTGCTTTTGGAATACCAAGGGTATACTTGGGAAAGGAACATATCCCTGGGGCATTCTCTAACGTTTACTAGAATAATGGACTCTGACTCATGTACATTCTTTCATCTACTTTTACCATCATCAATGACGGCCATTAATGAAATCAGCTATTTGGTCTTTGGAGTGGGTTTTTTTCCTGAGTGGAACTCTAATTAAGACCTTTAACTGCATATGTAACTTATAACCTACTGAGTTCACTAACTTAGATAACATACAGGAAGTGGCAGTAGGCGTTCAGGAGCACTACCTGAATGCCAGCTGGGAGATAATGACTTGAAGATTGCGTTTGAGTTAATGCAGATAATCACTAAAAATCCATGAAATAGTCAACCAGTAAACTTATTTGCACAAACAAATGTCCTTATCAACATTTTTCCTTATTTGTAGGATTCAAATCATGTTTTATTGAGTGGCAAAATGCCAATCTAAACAGAATATTTGCCAGCTTAAGGTTTATTGACGTCAATTTGTTGGTTATAATTACTAACTTTTTATTTTTTAATATTTTAGTGCTGACATGCTTGGGGGAAAAATTGAACCACAGCAATGTTGCACAGCAAAGAAATCAGCAGAAGAGGAAAATTAAATGCTAGGAGATGGTTTGAAGTCAGCAGTGATGTGCATGAGTGGGTGGGAGAGTTAAATGTTTAAGTGGTTTAGCAAATGATGCTAAGAAAGTGTCACAGAATCTTTTTGATTCTTCTATTATAACAAATTATAATTTATCCTTTTTTGATATTCATGTAAGAAAACCACTTTATAGAAAATTTTCTCTGTTCTAAGCAACTCATTCCCCAAATTTTTCTTACTTTTTGTTTTAAAGAATACTGAGAGATGCAGTTTATTTTGACACCCCAAATTGTTTGAAGACTTTGTTGAGACAGTATCAGAGAAATAGCCTTTACTACAGAATGCAGTAAATTTCTGGCAGTAATAGTTAGAAAAATAATGAAACCAGGGAATGGAATTCTCCTTCTGTCCCTTGGATGCTGGGTCATGAGCAGAGTTTTCAGACGTGGTCAGATTCATTTGTTATGGATCTTTCCTCCTCCTGGGAGGTGCAGAAAATGTATATATTATATTATCTTGTAAGCATAAAAGATAAAGAAACAAACAAACAAAAAATCCAAACAGCCAGATTATCTTTCAGGGTTGGTTCTAACCTGCTCCTCATGTAATTTGAAATCTTATCCCAAAACTTTTGCTGTCTGAGTAAAATGAAGCAAGACAGTTTCCTCCTATTTCTCAATCTCTTTTTTACTTTCCTAAGGAAACAAATACTGGCGCTTATAAGTACCACTGGGAGTCAGGGGTCCTGGTTCTCTGACCTCAGTTGACCTCCTTTGATTGCTCCGCAGAACTAGAAAGTTCAACTGAGGTATATAGAAATCAACAATAAAACAGGAGCAGCACAGCCAGCTTGAATAGAAAGCAAAAGTAACTACTCATAGACTTTAGTACAACAAGGAGAAATTTTATTTAAGAACAAAGAGAAAGTTTAGAGAACTTCCAAAGAGAGTTGGAAGTAGGTCCCTCTCAGGAGTGAGAAGAGGGAGAGAGAAGGAGATTGCCAAGGTAGTGCGGAGGTTTAAGTATCCTCTTTCTCTCCATTTGTCATTGTTTTGTAACTCTTTCATCAATCTCTCCGTGCCTCCAGGAATTATTGTCCTTTTCTATTGGTCATTGATTACTGTCCTTTCCAATTGATCATTGGTTACCTAGGTTACTTCATGCCCACATTCTTTCCCGCCTTTTGGCTAGAGTTGCTGGGTTGTGATCTACCTACTGGGTGTTTCTAGCTGCCCTCCAGACTTCCTTGTTTAGCAGGCATGATTTCCTCCCACCCCCTCCTTGAAGCCCCTTTCTCTGTGTTCCTTCTCAAGTGCTATAAGCATACATTTATTATCTTCCTGGCCTTTTGACTTTGTTAAAGTTGTGTCTCTCCTGTGGGCTTCATGTCTGCTGCAGTCATTCATCCATTCTCCCTCCATCTATTCATTCATTTCATCATTCCTCCCTTATCCTCACATGCCTTAGGACTCAGAGATCCTTGAGCACATACCATAATGTGGATTCCTGCTGATAATTACATAGCTATTTGCTTAATAGTTCTGGTATAAGAACACCAATTATGCATACACTACTTGAAAATGGTATTTGTAAAAAGCACGGGAAATGGGTGGTCTTTGGTTAATAGTATTCAGCTTATGGCAAGGTTTTATTTTATTTTTTTTTAAATTAAGTAGTACCTGTCAGCCGAGTGCCCCTCCTTTTCACTTCTACAAATTGGTGGTTTACACAGCTGAAGGAGCTCTCCAGTGAGAGGCAATCTGCAGCTGGTGCTAACTGCTCTTTCTTCTTTCTTTCCTATTTTTCATGTGTTGGCTTACATCACTTCCTCTGAAGTGCCTGCCTTGTTCCAGGAGGACTAGAGGGGTGGCTTGTCACTCTCAGTGGCCTATACTCCACTTTCACAACACTCATTACAATTGCTGCCAAATGTTTATTTGGTTGATTGTTTATTGAATGACTGCTTTTTCCAGTGACCACCTGGTCCATGGGGGTGGGAGGATCACGTGTCAATTACTACCCCGTCTCCAGGGCCTGTCATGGTGTCTGTACAGCGTGGGATCTAATTTGTTGAATGGATTAATTGAAAAGTAACCATTTAAAAAGACATTAAATTGAATTTAAAAACTAATCAGAAAATAGTGCATGTATGCAATTAGCCTTTTAAATTTGTATGTAACATTGCATGTGCACTGGTTATAATTTTCTAGAAATCACAGAAGACTGAAATGTATGGAAATTAGAAAAAATACAATGTCCTTTTTTGTTTTTTAAATAAGAACTGAAGATCAGGAGAAGCTGCGTACTGGAGAGACTATAAAATGATCTGGAATGTTGAAGTCCCTTTCTTAAAAAGTGAAAGTTTTGAATCCAACTTGCTATTAAAACTTTCATTTAAGTATACATACGGCGGTTGATTTTAAAAATCTCAACACCCCCAGTGACTTGATAGATATTAGCAATACTTTCCCTTAGGAACAGTTGTACTTTCTCATTGTAAAATGTAATTAGCAGATATAAAAAAGGTTTATTAATCTTATAGTGTGTAATTATGGTTGTTTGCATATAAATTCTTTCATGTTCATGGATTGCTTATCTTTAATTTTAAATAAACAGGTTAGAAGTCAAATGGAATTACAAATTTGATTAAAATCATTATACTTTCTTTTTAAAATGGGGCATTATTTCATTTTCCAAAAGAAATTCAAGCTTAATTGGCCTAGTATTAGGGTTGAGATTTTAATAGCCAAACCAAAATGTCTTAGGGTAGATTTTTTTGTCAAAAGTATTTGAAAACATCAAGTTATGAAAAAATAATAGAATACAGAAAACTGAAAATCTGAAATGTGTTTCAAACGTCCAATGATCAGTGATTAATGATTCCTGGGCCAGATAGCAGCTGTTTGCCTCTTCACGTCCATCTTCTCCTTTGCCTTCTGTTCACTGCCCTGCAGGGCTCTCCTCTCCAGACAACCTGAAGTTCTCTTTCTCTCTGGCTTCCAGTGACTTTGGTCAGGGAGAAACACAGCAGGAGCTGTGGGGCTGGGGAGAGTCAGGATATAATTTCCTTGTGGGGTTTCCAAGGCTTGGCTGTGTCCCTTCAGGGAGGCCACTGCTTCTCTCAAGGTGGCTTCCATCTGACTCTGTCACTGCTCTCTCTCAGACCTTTAGGCCTCAACAGGCGACATCTGCCACCCTCCAACTCTTTCTGTATTGTAGCTTTCCACTGCCATTCTCAAATATACTGCCTCAGAGTTGAAAACAGTCCCTTTATTTAGCCTTCTAGAGTTACTCTGACTTACGTGTGACATTTGTTTTTTTTTTTTTTGGCTTCCCTGACTCATATAATGTCATTGAAAAAGGGATAAGAAAATATACCCTTTTACAATTCATACAATATCATATGGATTATCTAAAACCAACACATGGCTTTGGCAAACATAGATTCAAAACCAAGATCTTTATGTTTTGAAGAAAGTGAGCCTTTTGTGACTTGATCTTCTTCATATTTGCTGCTGAAATTTCAGGTTCAGCATCAGAAGTGAACCATCTTTGAATTATTCATTTAGCAGTGAGAGTGAATTGGCCTTGTGTCTCCCACCTCTGGTTGACTTGCATTTCTGAAGAGGAAAAGTCTCTTGAGTGGTACTGCCCATATCCTGGCCCATAATGGAATTCAACCTGTGACCTTAAACCTACTGACATTGTGTTATTCTCAGCTGTGTTAATGAACCACAGGCCCCTTTGATGTGGATGTGTATAAAAAGCTTTGCTTAGTCTGATTGGGCTCCTGTTGGGGAGAAGGATAAAAATTTAGTACAATGAACAATGAAATCTCTCTTATTTTCCTTGACCTCCACAATTTCCTATTTCAATAGGCTTTCTCCTCTTTTCTTTCACTAAGCTCCATTGTGCATCAGAACACAAAGCCTCATGTCCCTCTCTTGAGTTACCTGTAGGAATTCAATTGAGAAGAACAGCACAGACTGTAAGGAATGTTACTCAGGCTGACACTACCTCCTGAGGGCAGAACATGCCTTCAAGCTGATCTTTCACTGGAGAAAACCCATGATGCTCTTGAACAGCACAAAGAACCCACCCCACCAACCTGCTCAACCATTAAGTTCAGAATTCAATGGACAAGATTGTTTGCAGAGATAAAAAGAATGAAAACCTTTTGGTTTTTTGGTGGAAACAAAAACCTTTCTTGATGGTGAAGATGTATGCATCTAAGGTCTTAAATTTTCTTCTGTCTGCAAATGTGGACTCAGATGTTTGTGAGTTTCTTGCAGGAAGACGTACATCTCCTACAATTCTGAGGGGTTGTCTCTGATCTGTGCCTATGGTAACCTGATGCTAACCTTGTCAGGGGTGTGTTTGTTTCCTTTGGATCTTTGACAAATTAGAAACTGTGGAGAACAGATACAAAACTCAGGCCATTCTGAACAGACAAGGCAAGTTTCAAGAGTATCATGATATTTTGATATGCAAACAGTGGGAAACCTTAAAAAGGCAACTGAAGTTGTAACTTTCTTGGACCAGGAAAGAGTAATTTGTGGCATCTAAAAGTCTCTGAGCTTCTTTGAGTTTTAGCAATTCTCATTTCATCCCTCAGTCATGCAAAATCAGACATTACCGGAAGGTAACGTGGAGGCACAGTTTGAGAGAGGTGTAAACACTTTTAGACCTGTCTAGAATATCCACCTTACAGATGAAGATGAGCAAGAAGGGCTGCATGATTAAATACTCTTTGACATTGGCCTTTGACTAGAAATGTAATTTTTATTTTTCTTTAATGACAAATTGAAGTCTGTGAGTTGTCAAGATGTTTGCCAAGATAGTTATGAAGTTTTCATGCCATTTTTACCATTTCAAAAAGCTTAATGGCAATTGTATGCGTTCCTATGTGAGTCTGTACAGTCTCACAGCTGAAATGGTGCCGAGTTGAGTTGAACTGAAATTCTATCACCTCGGCTTGATACAAACAGATCTCTCGTGCTGGTTGGAAGTTTTTGCAACTGAATAGATAGATACGTAATTAATAAAGAATGTGGGAAATGATGACTTTTTGCTTAAATAGCTTTATAGAAAATATTTCAGGGTAGTGCCTGGCTCAAGGAGTAGGGTGCTGTCCTCATATACTGGGGGTGGTTCAAGTTCAGGTTCATATACTGGGGGTGGTTCAGGTTCAAGCCTGGCACCAGCCAAAACTGCAAAAAAAAAAAAAAAAAAAAAAAATATATATATATATATATATGTATATATATGTGTGTATATATATGTGTATATATATGTGTGTATATATATGTGTATAAATATATGTATATATATATATTTCAAATTTAGGATAGATGGAAGAAAATCATAAAAGGGTCCTTGATTAATTGATGGGTGGATTAATTTTTCTTTCAATGAATGTTTTTTGAATGCCTTCTATGTGCTAGGAACTCATGTTACATCTGTAAATAATACAGAGAAGGCACCTGTAGAAATCTATATGTTAGTAGTAGAAATACAATATACAAATTAATGCAGGTTGTGAAAAGAGCACGGAAGGAAGTATTAGGGTGATGAGGTGATACTGGGAGGTGGGAAGACCACACTAGATTGGGTTCAGAGATGGTCTGTCTGACAAGGAGTCATTTGAGCTGGGGCTAAAGGGTGAGAAAAGCCAAGAAAGTCTTGAGAAAGTGTATGGAGGGACATTCATGAGTCTTGCAGGAGACAAAAGGGCTTGGCCTTGCCAGAGAACAAACAGGACTCCAGTGTGGTTGGAGCAGGTGAGTGAGGGGCAAAGATCGTCAGATGCCAATCAAATGATCCCATGATTAGAGGTTTGGGCTTTGTGTTAAGAACAATGGAGAAATGATTGAAGGCCTCAGAGCAAGATTTTTTATGACATTTAATTTTTCTTTTTAAAAATATCAGCTTAGTTGTTGGTGTAGCATGAGTTTGAGAAGGAACAAGAATAGTCAGGTGGTTTCGGGCATTCTGATATCACAATGCCTTGAACTGGGTGTGACTTTTTGTTCCACCCTTGCCAGGGCATGTCTCAAGATGGCTGATGGAGCTTTAGATGTTATGTCCAAATTCCGGTCAGCAGGAAAGAGGGACAGGCATCAAAAGGCACGGCCTTTTCCTTCTAGGGACACTTTTCAGAAGATTTACTAACAACTGCAAGGGAGGCTGGGAAATGTAGTCTAGTTCTGAGTGGCCAAGTTCCTAGTTAAAAATAAGAAATAAAAGGTTCTTCTAGAATAAAGGAAGAATGGACACAAAAAGACAATAATCCCTGCTAACTTATATTAAATGTGTGTGTGTGTGTGTGTATGTATACATATATACATGTACATGAATTTCTTTTGAAATAGAAATTTTGTTTTCTTGAATTCTAAGTCAAATTTCTGGACTCTCAGAGTTTGCAAGTCCAAGATTCACAGAATAGCCACTTAAATGTATATTAAGTAATTAGCTTTATTAACAGCTAGGCAAACACCAAATAGCTCCCCAGACACATGGCTGTCCCTTAAGTACTGGACTGGAGAGAATTTAGCTTGGATCTGAGCCCAAAATAGTGCCCTCTACTTCCATATCTCAGCTCAACCTTGGGACTTGTTTCTGCCTGAACAAAGGACTTGAAGCCTGCTTATGTAACCAGTGGCATGGGCCGTGTGCCTCTCTGACACACCCTGTTGCCAGTGGAATGGGGAGCGAAGGAGTGTGGGCTTGCCCCTCAAGAAGGGAGGCCCTGCCTAGTCTCTTAACCTTATAGAGAAAAAAGCCAGGGATGTGGAGGGCAGGCCAGAGAATGGAGGGAGAGCCTGCTGTTCACTTTATTCCTATAAATGTAGATCTCTGAATCCAGTTTCATTTCTCCTCTGTGTTTGGGAGAGTGGGTAAGAGGTGGAGAGGTAGATAGAAAGACTGTAGAGTATTCTAGAGCTCCCCAAGAAGGGCGGGTTTGAAACTGCTTTTTTATGGACTGAAGTAAGACTATAGTACAAGAAGAAGGGCTTTTTCCTCCCCAAAATAATTATCAGGAAAGTGCAAGCTAAAGCAATTTTTTAGGGAGAGTATGGTGATGAGTATCCTGAGTTATGTAATTAATTGCCTTTTCTATTTGAGTAATAGAAAAATGGACTTATTTTAAGCACATATCATATTCTTATGAAGCTTCAGCACAAAGAAAATAAGAAATGAAGAAAAGCAAAATGACAGGTGTTTTCAAGGATGCAAATGGACGCCTTAAGGAATTGGAAGAGAAAGGAAAGGAAAATGTCATGTGAGGACAGTGGTAGAAAAGGCTGGCCGGGAAAGACGCTGCAGAAGGGTTAGGTGAACACAGCAGCACTGTCACCTCTGCAGAGACTGTCAGGGGCACATTAGTCAGGTTTTGGCACAATCAAGGGTAATTGGAGAGAGGTTAGCAAAAGGACTGCTTACAGTGTATGGACACAGTTCAAGAAACCATGAAGTACTCAGGAACCAGAAACGGTGGGGAGACTCACAAGGCAGGGAGAAAGACTGATCACTGGACTCTGGCAAGAGCTTCAGTGTTGGACAGGGCTTAGGTAGAGTCCGCAGAGGAAGAAGCTGGGAAGTACCCCACCTTCTCTTTCCTCTCACCCTCCTACATCCTCCTAGTGCCTCCCACTGGCCAAACTTAACTGGAAGCCAGAGGCAAGAAAGCTGTGGGGCACAACTGTAGAGAGCACCTCCTGGGGTCTAGGGTAGGGTGAGGGACTAGGAGGAGCAAATGGATAAAAGCCTGAATGGCACATATTTTGGTAGAATGCAGGGAGGATGTGGCAGGGAGGAGGCTGCATTTAAATTTCTTGCCATAGTGCAATTCACCATCCCCTTAACCCTGAAAGTTTTATCTGCCAGAAACAGCAACAAGTGGTGGGCAGTGGGCGGGAAGGGGGGTGTGAGGGGTGGGGGAGAGAAGCAGGAGGGAAATGAGAGGGGAAAGAAGGAAAATGTATTTTAAAAAAAGTTAGGAAACATGCCCTTCTCGATTTTCCCAGCCTCAACATTCATTCAGCACTTGTTCTCTTAGGTGCTGGGGATGTGAAATCAAGAGAGACCCTTGGCCTTAAGAGCAGCAGTTCTCAACCTGTGGGTTGTGACCTCTTTTAAACAATGAAAATA
This sequence comes from Loris lydekkerianus, assembly GCA_963574355.1. Taxonomy (NCBI): domain Eukaryota; kingdom Metazoa; phylum Chordata; class Mammalia; order Primates; family Lorisidae; genus Loris; species Loris lydekkerianus. The sequence continues at coordinate 48,984 of CAUYPK010064201.1, read as the reverse complement.
CAGTGCGGCATTAGGAAGGTTGAGGACCCCTGCTGTAGAGGATCATGAGTCTGATCATGGTGACTGTGGGAGGGAGAAACAGCGAAAGGTGACTCTGCCTGAGAGTTAGTGAGAGCTTCCCAGGGAAGGAAACTTTTGTTGTTTTTTTTTTATTCTTAATATATTTATTTATTTATTTTTTAAATTAAATCATAGCTATATACATTGGTATGATCATGGGGCATCATACACTAGTTTCACAGACCGGTTGACACGTTTATATCACACTGGTTAACATAGCCTTCCTGGCAATTTCACAGTTAGTGTGTTAAGACATTTACATTCCACATTTACTAAGCTTCACATATACCATTGTAAGATAAGATGCACCACAATACACTTGTGGAAGGAAACTTTTGAACTGGGTATTGAGTTTAGGCAGAAGATCACCAGGTGGAGGAGGGCGGAATGAGTTCTCCTACACAGGGAACGTCATGGATAAGGACGCAGGTGGCGTCAATCCAGAGAGGAGATTCAGGCTGGGAAGGAGGATCAGGCCAAGTCTGATAGTCTTTGTGAACCAGACTGTAGAGCTTGAATTTTACCCTTTAAATTAGCAAGAGGGAGTCCATAGAGGCTTGTAAAAAGGTATTGCTTCTTTAAAAGGATGGGGGAACTGATAAAGGGGTGTTTCCTAGCTCCTTTTTGGGGTACATTTTACTTCCTTTTTTCTCATTTCCCTCTCCACTTCTGTCCTCTACCCATCATATATATATATTTTTTCATTGGTGCTGTTTCTGCATAAGGATTAAATGGGTTGTTTGGGTGGATTTGATGTAGGGAAAAGAAAAAGAAATATTCCAAATCTTTAAAAAATTTGTACTTCATTTGCCTGTAGGGGATTTGAGGATAGTGAAAATATTGGGAATACTGGCACAGAAATTAAGATGCTTAATGAGCCAATACTTGGTGGTCCACTACAATGAAATAAAAACGAGATGTGACTTCACGAGCACTTGAAAAATTGTCTTGAAATATTATCAGTGCACCTTGATATGCATTATTGTAGACCAAAGAAATGAACAAATATAAATACAAACACATACTCTCACATTCCTTCCTCACACATTGCTCCGCCAAAAGAAAACTCTTCAAGACTTTGAGGAGAAATTCCTTTACTGGAATTATCTAAGGGCCATCTTCTATCTGCACTTTTATTTTATATACCCTTTACACCTGTTTAATTAATCCTAAACATGAGGCTGACTGCTAATTAAACAGTCCTGGAAGTGACTGACTGAAGGTAGTAATTTGAGATAATTAGTTTTGGTTTCAAACGCTCAATTTTCACACTTTGTGCTCATTTTTAGAAAGGGGTGGCTCATTATTATAGGCAGGGTGGGAGTTGTGTAAGGAATTTTCCTGCTGGACTCTGAGTAGCTGAGGAAATAGGAGGGTTATGTGTCTAAACAAGACAAGGAAATGGTATAGGGCTATTGAATTTGCTATAGAATGCTCCCCTACTTCCCTATACATGCCCTATACTCACACACACCCTACTCTCACACATGCACAGACTTCCTTCCAAAGTGAAGGTCAGCGGGCTAAAGCTCTTTCACTAAAACATAGAAATGCACAAGATTTTGCTCTGGGAAAAATTTTTACGTAGGTAGATCTCACTGAGTCATTCATCCTCTCTTCCCCAGATCCTAGGAAGCAAATGAGAAAATGTGAAAATGGCCAAAGTATGTGTTTTGCTATTTGGAGGGGTGTCCTTCCTGAGTAGTCGTGTAATATGAAGGCACGAACTCTAATTAAGGGAACAATTTGTTGAGATAAGGCCCGTTTATCTGGGAGAGACAGAAAAGGGCAGGTCAGATGGTTTCAAGATCCCACAATTCTAATAAGTAAGTTAACATGGTCTCCACCAGGAGAACAGAACCAGAAAAAAAAGGGGGAGGGGGTTACATAGGCTAAAATGAGCAATCATTGTTACCGCCAAAATGGATACTGGGCACACAGGAGCCGAATGGATCTTACAGCACCCTGGAGAGCTCCAAGCACATTGTTGTGCTGCTCTCTGGATGACTTTTTGTTTCTTCTTTTTTTCTTTTTTCTAATGCCTTTTGAGGAGGAGACTTGGGTGACTTTTATATATTAGGAAGCTACTGTCATTTCATTGGCTACCAATATGGAGTAGGGCTTGCTAGACTCAGATTAATCAGATGAAGAAGGCTTTTCAAAGATGCCAAGAGTGGAGTTAAAACAGCCATGTAGATTGGGTGTCCTCTGGCCAGACAGTGGTAGGTGACCATTGGATTCCAAGGTGTGTAGCCCGCTGTGTGACCTTGGGATTGCAACCTCTTTGACATCCTCTTTGAGCACTGAAATTAGCTGTAGGATCTGATGCAAAGCAAAGTTAATTGTTAAACCTTTGTCTTCAACCAAGCCACCTGAATGAGGCCATCTTGGAGTCATTTTGATCTCTGAACTTTCACTCACACACAGCGTGACAGCAGAAGAGGGATGAGATGCACAGCTTCATAGCTCATCCTCCGACATTATTGAGAAAAGGCATAGGATTTCGAGCTGTGAAAATGTTTTAGCCACTAAAAAGGATGGAGACTTTACATCTTTTGTATTAACCTGGATAGAAGTGGAACACATTCTTCCTTGTAAAGCATCCTAAGAATGGAGAAGCAAGAATCCAATGTACTTGATTCTAATAAGAAGGCAGCAGATGAGCTAATACCAGGTGTAAGGGAATGAGCAAGTGGGGAAAGGGAAGAAGGGAGGGAGGTGGGGGTCATGGTGTATGACACACCTCTTGGGGGCGAGACACACTTATAAGAGGGACTTTATCTAACAAATGCAATCAGTGCAACCTAATTCTTTGTACCCTCAATGAATCCCAAACAAACAAACAAACAAACAGACAGACAAAAAAAAAAAAAAAAATCCACACACACACAAAGAAAATCTTTTAGCAATTCGTTCTGCTTATATAAGAGAATGGTCTCTTTTTCTAAAGAATTTATTGTTTGGACTCCTTTTTATATTATTTTTTCTAGGGAGTTGGAAAAATATTCTTGTTAGAGGATATATGTGGTTGGCTATTCCTAAATCTCAATGACTATATCAATAAGCTGTGGATATTTAAAATAATTTACCAAAAACTCAATCTAAGACTGAAATGGTATCAAGTGTCAAAAAATCTCATATTCAATTCCCCGTTAGTCATGGTTATGTCCTAAAGCCAGAAACAACTTCAGAGGTGACCTTTTCTGATGCATATACCTTCATTTCTCTCTCATTTCTGCAGAACTTACCATGTACAGAATAAAAAAGTAGCAAGAACAAAAAAGCACAATGTTTTGCTTTGGCTTCAGAAACAGTGGAACCTGAAGCAAAACTCATTTTTTCCTACTATTTAGAAATACTGTGCATTGAAAGAAAGTGAGTGCATGAACCATTATGAAATACTTTCTAGTTAAATCGGTGGTCATGGAACTGTATTTTGGCTTCAGGCTGAGAGGGCTTGGTTCTGGTATAATGTTGGTTTTTTAGCTCTTGTGAGAACCCATCATTCTACAAGATTCCTCATGGGTTAACATGACCTATCATTTGTTTTGCAGATACCTCAAATCAGCTATGCATCCACAGCCCCAGAGCTAAGTGATAACACCAGGTATGACTTTTTCTCTCGGGTGGTTCCCCCTGACTCTTACCAAGCGCAAGCCATGGTGGACATTGTGACGGCACTGGGATGGAATTACGTGTCGACACTGGCTTCCGAGGGGAACTATGGAGAGAGCGGTGTGGAGGCCTTCACCCAGATCTCAAGGGAGATCGGTAAGCATATATTTATCAGATGATTATATCTGGAGGTGACAGACTGCTTAGGCTGGGCATCTTCACATGCTCCCTGTTCTGTATGGAATAATTAGAACCCCTACAGAGGCATGACCTAGGCTGTCCACTCCAGAGGGAAGCGCGTTAGTTATAAATGATTTTGTTGTTCATGGGTCTATCAAGGTGACACTTTGGTGCTAATTTAGGAAGTAGAGCTCCTGACTCAGGCAAACATTTTTTAAAGTTGTCTGTTTTGACGAGGGAGTTTGCTGGCACATTAGCGCCACTGTAAATTTGAATAAATGGCATACTATTTGATTATTCTGGATGGAAGTTTACATTAGAAAGTCATTAAATTAAAAAAAAAAGTCAGTGGAATTTAACATCCAATGCTAGAGGGATTAAGACTAGTAATAATCTTAAAACAATGCTGAAATAGCTCCCAAGGGTGTACTTAGGCAATATTCTTATTGTCATATTTGACTTTTTTGCATTTTTCCTCTTACCTGAAACTCTGAGGCTTACAGTGGGATGAAGGGCAATATGTGGTAACTTTGTTAGAACAAGGCACTGACAGCCTCCCTTCTGGGCTTTTTTTATAAGGTGCTTATTCAAATCTCTGTGGGCATTTGACTTTCGTGTATATATACCTATGAGGTGGTAAATCCATTCAACTACTTTGAAAAAATAGAAAAAACAAAACAAAACAACTTAGAGCACAAATATTTTTGTTGTTTAGCCAACGAAGTATCTTTGGGTGAAAGGAGACATATTACTGTAACTTAAATATCATTATTCTTATTAAGAATGAATGAACTTTTCTCAAAGAGCAAGAATAATATTTTATGGAAAGATCAAAGTGTCTATTAGCCGTTTTTCAGTAATTTTGACTCTGAAGAAATTATTTTGAAAAATTTGTTTTCTCGGAAGTATCCATTCAGGAAAAGATGATGGGAGTGGTTTGGGCTTAACAATAATTATCAAGAACAAAGAGTTTAGAGTTATTGAAATAAAATTTTCACTTGAAAGACTTATAAATGCCTGGGATCTGTTCTTCTGTACGTAGTAGGACATGGACATTTACTGTACGTAATATTTAGTATATTTAACATTTGTTCTACGTTTGTGCTGTTGCAGAAAATGTAGGAAAAGCCTGGTCTTGTTGGACAGATTGGGTTAATTGATTTAATTGGACAACTGTTCACACCTGCAGTAAGTGTCCGTGATGCCATAATCTGTGCTCTTTGGAATTTTAAATTATGTCATGATTGCTATGAAATGATTCAAAACATTTGGTTGCACGTTAAATTAGTACAATTTATATTATCTTCTTGAATAAAAATCTCAAATTTGTCCTTAGAGGAAGTGCCCACTCAAATGAAAACAAGGGCTTCCGAAAACAAGGTTAATGTATTATTTAAGCAGCTGATGTCAGTTTTTACTAGGGTGATAATTCAACAAGAGAAGGAAAGTAATAGGAGAGGCATTGAAATAAATTTTCTGCAGGGATTCTGGACATTCTTCAACTGCAGGACACATTTTGCATGCATGTAACAGATTATTATAAAAAAATTCGATACAGGACATAATTTGCCAATTGCTGCAGATTGTGATAAAATTCATTGTTCTAAAAGTTAAGTGAGAGCACAGTTTAGTTCTTTTGACTAAAATAAGGGATACTTAGTGTTTGATTTGTAGGGAGCATCACTACACTTTGTTAACACTGTCACACAAAAGGATTCAGATGGTGCCATTCACTATTCCTGTTTCTATCTTAGTCATTAGCATGGGAGAAAATGATTTTAGTGCCTTGTATACACTTCTGATTAGAGCAACATATTTCTTCTCTGTTGATCCTTTCAGTATTCTGTGACTTGATTGGCTGGCCATTCTATTTCAGTTCTCACTTATCTGAGGAATGGAGGGAGGGAGGGATTGTCAATTAATATGCAGAATACTGAAAAGGCCAAATTAATACCACACTGGAGTATGCCATGGAATATATTAAATATCGAAATCATTCCTCATTTTAATGACAAAGATTTTATCTAGAACAAAAATAGCTGAAAATTAAACCTTTTACATGACAATGATATTAATGGGAATGGCAAATGGTGGCAACTTAACCCATTCTGAAATTATCTGATGACTCTAATAAAAATTTATTAGTTCTGTAACATTTGCAGCCTTTTACTACAACATTGATGACATCTCTGTCACTATGTTAGTGGTGTGTTTTTAAAAACCTTAGTCGCTTGACAGAAGAAGATGTACAATTTCACATTTTTTGGAGTGTCTGCCTATTAATATAATAATATATTTTCCCCAAATATTATAAATTTTCCTGTACTCTATTCTGAATTTCTCTTTAGCACCATTGATTTCTATAGAATTTCAGTGTAAATTGAGGGTTCTTATGTCTTACCTCTAATTAGTTCAGACAGATCATTATGGAATGATGGTGAAATGAAAATCGGTTTAGTGATAAATTGCTTGTACAATTTGATTAGAATTTTTTTTAATTTTAACAAAATCAGACATGAGGAAATGTTCTTTATGAATCTGGGAGAATGCATTTTATAAATGAATGGCAAGTGTTAGTGACAGCTCTTCTTTAGTCAAGATCCTTTCAAAGGAGAGAGGGACAGGTGATACTTGATAAAATAAAGAGTAGCCCCTCAGTGCCTCACTCTTACATCCTCTTGACCTTAGGATTTTTACTGGAGAAGGAAAAGAACATATTTGAGATCAGCATAGATCTCAGTTTGACTGAAGCATAGTTTGAGTAGTGAGATATGTGAGACAAAATTGGTAGGCTTGATATGGACACAAAATTTAGTATTTCAAATCATAGGGTGCTTATTATTTTACCCTTAACTTTATAGACAATGGGAGGAAACAGCTGAGGAGAATAGAGAGGGATCTACCCTGATGTGTGTTTAAGGTTGTACTAGTGAAAAGTGGAAGTTACAAAGACCTGTTGACAGGCCATTGCAGTGCCAGTCTTGGCCCGGTGTATGGGATTGATAATAGAAATAGAAGAGGAGACAGACTTGAGGGACATGGGTGATGAGGAGTCTGTAGAATTTAGTAACTAACTGGACATAGAGTTTGAACTTGAAATTCCATACCAGAGCAATGAGGAGAAGACAAGTACCATAAATAGGAATGAGATGGTAAAATGGAAAGGTGGTTTTAGGGTGGGAAGCAGGAGTTTGATCATAAACTTTATGTACCAGTCCATGTCTTTGTGTAGAAGAATGGCAAGAAACATTCATCTAGAATCAAACACGGAATGAGATGTAGACCTGAAGCTCATTCTTATAAAACTGATGGTTGAGGAGGGAAAAGTGTTTGCTGAGGTAGAACATGTAAGTGAAATAAAGTGGGCTGAGGATGTCCTTGTGGGGAGAAGCTTTCTCAACAAGGTGTGGGAATAATGGCCTAGAGATAGCAGTGGGAAACTGAGAATAAGGTAGAGTGTTCTTTTGATAGATTTGTGGTCTTGAGAGTCTTTAGGAAAAATTCAAGTGTGTTGAACATGTTTTAAAAAAACACAGGAACTTCTGCTAGGAAGAATAGCTGAACACGTGCGATATAGTGGCAGAGAATGAAGTAGTGCCCTTGAGAAAGGGTGTTTTATAATAGTTTCCTGGGGCTGCCAAGGTAAAATATCACAAACTGGGTAGTGTAAAACAATAGACATTTATTGAATGGGAAAGGTGGAATGGGCCTGTAGTCCTAGCTACTTGGGAGACTGAGGTGAGAGGATCCCCTGAGGCCAGAAGTTCAAGGTTTCAGTGCACTATAGCAGCACCTGCAAATAGCCACTGTAATGTAGCCTGGGCAATACAGCAAGACCTCACCTCTTTAAAAAAAAAAAAAATGTGTTGCCTCATAATTCTGGAGACTAGAAATACAAAATGAAGGTGTTGGCAGGGCCATGCTGTTCTGAAAGCTGTAGGGGAGAATCCTGTCTTGCCTCTCGTCCCTTCTGGGGTGTTCCTTGGCTTGCCAGTGTATCAGTATGAGCTCTGCCTCCATCATCACGTGACCATAGTCTTCCTTCTTGTCTTTGCCTCTGTGTCTTCTCTTATCCGTATAGGATTAAAATCTCACTGGACTCCAGTATGAGAGTCATCTTAACTAATTACATTTACAATGACCATGTTTTCAAATACAGTCACATTTTGAGGTACCTGGGGTGAGGATTTCAAGGTTTCTGGTTTTGGAGACAATTCAACCCATAACGAGTGTTCTCAGGAGGAATAGCTTCCAGTGATAGGGGTGGGAAGTAGGCCAGGAGGACAAAAGGTTAACAAAAAGCAGAGGGATCTAAGCAGATGGAATTTAGTTAATGAAGACACTCACAGTGTAACTATTTCAGAAGGTCCTTTTGGAGCATAATGGAATTTTATTCCTCCAGTCCTGACTAGTTGGATAGGTGGGATGACCTACTGGATAATTCAGGGTTCCATGTGGGGGTAAGTGGTGACTATCTTTCCTAGGCTTTTAGGTAATCAAGAGCTTCCCAGTAGGATCGCAATGGGTGTTGCCAATATAGGTGTGTATTGACTGTTCAACTGTCCTGCTTTGTGCAATTTTAAGAAGCCTCTTTTTGATGAGACCTGGAAAATTATAGACATCCAGAGACTGTTTCCCGGACTAATTTATTTTTATTTCCCTTTTTGGTCTTTTGGCTTGAGGGTTGGGGACAACTTAGTTGCTGCTGGTTCAGACTTGTCCATCATCCATGTTATACACACTCAATTGTTAGGACCCCAGACCTCTATTTCTGTATTAATTATCTGACATACTGTGTCATTGATACTGACACAAAGGGTTTGGTAATACTTGTTCATGTTTTTACAGCATAAACTCTGGGGCTTGTGACTCAATAAGTGACTTTCTTAGGGAGTCTTTACACAGGTTCTTTCACTTCTTTGTCTTACCTTATTATATTATTTTAAAAATAAGACAGGATAATAAATGTTAATGCTATTGCTATCATAAGGAGCAAGAAAGCTAAAGCTTTATCTTCAAAGATAAAAGGAATATGTGAAAGCATTGTATCTTTTCATTGTAGATTTTCACTCTGTGGGGACACACCTCCTTTAATCAGTCATCGTGTTTATGAATGGCTTATTGAAGATGACAGACCTCATCACATATGTTACAGGGGGGCAGAATAGACCTGATTCTGTCAAATCTTCTACTGTATGTTACTCTTTTCCCCCAAAATTGCAAATGCTGGAAGCTTCTGATTATTATCTGACATGTGTTCAGAATCTTAAAATCTTAGAGTTGGAAGCGACCTAAGAGTTGTTGGATTGGCAGATGATGTTTGAAATCTAATACTCTAATTTAATTAATTCATTTTTATGTAAAATGACAGACACTTGCCAAAAAGTTTGATAATTCTTTTTTCTTTTTTTGGTGAGGGCCAAACAATAAAATAAGGAAAATTTCATTCCTAGTATGCAACTGAAAAGTGCCCACTGATCCTATTTTCAAAGTGTCTTAGCACGGTTTTAAAACAATGCATATTTTACCTCTCTTGGGTTATAAACAGAAACAGAAGTGGACTTACTTTAAGATTAAAACAAAGTATTTTCAATGATAGAAAGAAAGGAATATCTGAAGAATAGTGTTTTCCCTCAGATGTTCATTGCTTTGGAAAAATGACTTCCAGTAGGCAAAAATCAATTTAACAAAAATATTAATGTTGCAAAATACTATGAATGAAGGAAACATTTTAATTCAATTGAAGATTTTGCTTTATATTCCTACAGCTGACTTCCATTGATAACACTACATCTTGAGTTACACTCATTTAATTAATATTAACACCAGGTAATTGACAAAAATAACTTCAAAGGAGGGCTGAGGAAATTGCAAATTGGAACTGCAGGTGCAGAAGTACTGCAGAAGCTTTACAGAGATCCAAAGAATGTTTGTATGATTTTAACAATTACTGCAGAACCTGATCAAACAGAGAGTCCTTTCAAAGTTGTCCTTTTCCTTTTCCTTTCTTTAAAAAAGAAAAATAAAATAGTGACTTAATTCTCACATAAATTGGATTTAATTTTGACCAAAGTACATTATTTGAACAATAATTTTTAATTCAACTTGGTAATATGTTGTTTAGGATGTTGCGTCTTCATTTATAAGTGAAATATGTTTGTAATTTCCCTTTTAATAATATATATTTTCCAATTTTAATATCAGGTATATACAGATGAAGTAGAACGAATTAGAAGTATTTCTTCCTTTTTTCTATTTCCTATAAGATTCGGCATGATCTGTTTTTTGAAATTATCTTCCATTTTTATTTATAAATATTAGTTGTCTATTTTTTGAGACTTGGAGGAAAAAAAAGAGTCAAACTTGTTCTTCACTCTGACCTTTCCTGATATTTAGGGCTTAGTAACTGCCAACTGACAATGGATGCCATTAATGTGAAATAGCAAACAGCATTAAAATAAGTACTTTAAAACTTACAATTTTAATACTGTAGTTAAATTTTTAGTAAACAATGGCAGTGTGTTGCAATGGAATCAACCTTGGAGTCAGAAGAAAATTCTTATTATTATTTTTTTTTATTGTTTGGGATTCATTGAGGGTACAAAGACTTAGGTTACACCTATTACATTTGTTAGGTCAATTCCTTCTTATAATTGTGTCCCACCCCAAGAGGTGTGTCGTACACTGTCACCTGGTAACCTCCTCCCTCTTCCCCTCTCCCTACCTGTTCCTTCTCCTTCCCTCCCCCACATATTAGGTCATCTATTATCTTCACATTAGAAATGAAATGAGTACATTGGATTCTTGCTTCTGTATTCTTATGATGCTTTACTAAGAATGCATTCCACCATGTTTTTCAGTTATGAGACTTTGTTAACTAGCTTCTCTGAGGATTAATTTTCTTGTCTATAAAACTGGGGCCTTCTGCTCAGTGACATCAAATGATATAATTCTTATGAATGTTTATTATAAACTCTAAAATGCTGTTTAATATTAGACATTACTAGTGAAAGATTTCCCGCACCCAAGCTAGCACAAAACTGTACATCATCATAGGGATGGCAGGTATATTGGCTGCTGTGTAGGGTATTTGAAATAGTGGAGAGGTCTTTGCTTGATTTGTTAACTACCTTCACTCTTAGAGATAAGTAGTAATTCCTCCTGAAAGCTCAGGGAGGAGGATTTTGAATGGTTTCTGATACTCACCTTCTCTTCTCTCCTTTCTCATTCCAAGTCCCCCCACCCCTCCACCCCTGCCCTGTGGTAAGTATTCTACCCTGAGTCTGATTCTTGTCACCCTTGGCTGTTGAATATTACTTGTCATAAAATCTGACGGGAGTCTTTGCTTGGTTCTGACCTTTCAATTGTGACTTCAAAAAGGTGCATTCAGACTGAGAGTTGTGGCTCATGCCTATAATCCTAGCACTCTGGGAGGCCAAGACAGGAGCATTGTTTGAGGTTAGATGTGCAAGGCCAACCAGTGCACCATACTGATACCTCTGTCTCTGCAAAAAATACAAAAATAGGCATAGAGGCATACATCTATAGTCCCAGTGACTCGGGAGACTGAAACACTTGAGCCCAAGAGTTTGGGGTTGCTGTGAGCTATGATGATGCCACTCTAGCCAGGGTTACAATGCAAGCCCCTATATAAAAAAAAAAAAAAAAAAAAAAAAAAAAAAACCACACAAAAAACAAACCAAAGATTGAGATTTGAGGCCAAGTTTGGGGTACCTTGCTTTATCCTTGTGATTGTGCTCCTATAAATCCTTGTCCTTAAAGTTGTGGCACCTACCACTTGTTCTTATTGCAATGCTAATTTCCCTGTTATGGCTCTTCTATCAGAATGTGTTTTTCTCAGTCGAAGGGTCTCTCAATACCCAGCAGAATGCCTGGCACGTAACAGGAGCTCCATGGATGTTTGTTGAATGGCTATTGTCATCAGATTGACGGCTGTGTTAGAAATATGAGCCTGGAGATCAGGCTTGCTCAGGATCTGGGAACTGATAGGCAGCCGTATTTCCAACAATGGCTTATGTGTTCTCTTTTATACTGTGTAGCCTATGTGGGAACTATCATACTGCTAAGCCACTTAAAATTCAATTTTTTTTATTGCTGGCAAATGCCAAAGCCTATAATCTGTAGGTGTAGCCTAACCCTAATGTCTTAGCTGACATGGCTAGGAAGTGGTTAAGAGCGTCTCACCGTCTGGGTTTGAGTTCTAGATCTGTTGTATTCTAGCAAAAGGACCTTGGATAACTTAATCACCCCAGTTGTAGAATGGAGATGACACTGGGGTGAGAAATGAGTGAGATCATACATAACAATGTGGGGAAATGGCTGGGGCTCAAGAGCTGTCCATTTGTTAAGAGCCCATTCTCACGAGTGGGTGGATGGGTGGGGTCTTACAGCCCTCAGCCTGGATCCCATTTTCTCAGTGAGTAGGAGAGAGAGCAAAGGCCCAAGTAAGTGCTCAATTAAAGGCAGTCAGTGCTTGTCATTCCTGAAACTTACTCTGTACTTCCTACCAGTGACTAATCTTGTTATTTCCTAGCATGATCTAGCATCAGTGTCTAGCATACTGCTGGCATGCATTGAACACGTGAATTAATTAAATGCCAGTCAGGGTTGGTTCACCAAACCTGCAGCTCCTTTTCCATTTTGACCATTCTAAGTATTAATCAATGTGGTGAGTATTTGTAGTCCAGCTATCACGTTGTACTTGTAATAGACTTTGAGAATCCAGAGACGAATCATGGTCTCTGCTTCCCAGAAGGTCACTGTGTATCAGAAGATTAAAAATTAGTGTGATCTTTGTCTTAGTGGAAGTATCACTTAGAGGCATTGCCCCCAAAACACCATACCTGAGAGAGTTCATGTAACAAAATGATTTGGCATAAGGCAGTGGAAGGTGACAGTTTGTGCACCCTGAGCTCAAAGGCAGTACACAGTATTATGTGAGTTAAATTAATATAGATAACTTAAATAGAAGCATGGTTTCCTCAGGAAAAAAGGCAGCACAGAAAATTGAATGTAGACTGTGATGTCAACTTAGGCTAAATCCCCATAGCCTGGTGGGATAAGAGACTAAAAGGACATCACTAGGGCAGGATGCAGGTTTGACTCATTCAGCCCCACATCTGTGCCATCGAGATCAGGGCAGCAACGCGTATTAGGAGCTCAAATGAGTGTTGAATGAACTGTCACATCAGCTCACAAGAACAGTTCCATCTAACACAGGATTTCCTCTGGGCAAACACATCAAGCAGCATTTGAAGGGGAGCACAGGGGTTGCCCTCCATGGTATGGAACACAAAAGGCTAGCAATGCACTCTGAACACCCCATTTCCCTTAATAGCCCATTATGCACATGCCAGCTGTGATGCATGATGCAAATGTGACTCCAGAGTCGTATGGCCACGAGTACCACTGCCTTGGAAGTGTTTCTGAGCTGCTACAAGAGGCATTATTTTTTTTTTCTCACTGCTATAACTGCCAGAAGACATGTTTAAATCATTACTTGAATTTCCTTTCCCGACCAAACCTCTTCCCAGAGCTGTTAAGGAGAAACAAAATGTGCTGACTGGAGTTTCACTTTCTCTCCTTTTCCCCTTCCTTTTCCTTGTGAGACCTCAATGAATCATGAGATGGTTTAGGACAGGTAACAGGAAAGGGAGCAAAGGAGGAAGTTGAGTATTCGCCAAACATATACAGAGACTGCGCAGCACAGTTCTGCCAAGGGATACAACCCTCGAAATAATTGGCACCTATTTCAATCAACTATGCATCTGACAGCCTTCTTATTTTATTATTCTTGAGCTATTTATTTTCAAAGGAAGTATAATTGTTACTCTGTTGGTGAGTTATGAGGCAAATTGGGAAAACACTTTCTTAATTCTCAGGCCAACTCTTTTAGGGCCCACAAAAATGACATAAATGGATTCTGATGTTGCTTCATTTCTGCAGAAGGATGTTTTTATATTATGTTCTTCTATCAACACAGCAAGTACAGATTGCACCTTAAAGCTCTCATCTCGTGCTGGAGTTGTCAAGAAGAATGGCTTTAACAAGGAAATGACTTTAGGAAAGAAAATAAAAGGATGTGATTTCTTTGGGGATAAGCACAGGGAGAGAAGCATGGTTCTTATCATGGCTTGTGAGGCATGCAGAGAACAGCTGGGTAGTCTCAGATCAAAAAATCATTCAAAGAATGGGGACAAATGTGGGCTTGGGTCTCACAGAACTTCATAAATCAGGGCTCCACCCAGCAGCCATAATTGGTTTTGTGGTTTGAATTGTACCCTCCTCAAAATTCATGTTGAAGTCTTAACTCTACTGCTTCAGAATGTGACCCTGTTTGGAAATAGGGCTTCAGATGTCCTTAATTAAATTAAGGTGAGGTCAGATCAGAGCAGGGTGGACCCCTAATCCAGTGTAACTGGTGTCCTTGTAAATAGAGGCAATTTGGACACAGACACACACACAGGGAAGACACCATGTGAAGATGAAGGCAGAGATTGAGGTGATGCATAAGGTACGTGCCAGGGATGCCTAAGATCACTGATCACCAAACCACCAGAAGCCAGGGGAGAGACATGGAAGAGATGCTTCCTCATGGCCTCAGAAGGATCCAGCCCTTCCAATACCTTGATCTCAGTTCCTAGCTTCCAGAACTGGGAGACAATAAATTATGTTTCTTAAGCATTGTGTTTGTGGTACTTTGTTACAGCAGACTTGAGAAATGAACACATTTGGCAATGGGAGTTAAATAGTAGGAAAAAAAAAAAAAAAACCAAACAGGGATCACATGGTTGATGTGACAGATCCTATCTCTTTCTAATAATTTGCACAGAAATCTCAGAGAGAGAGAGAGAGAGAGAGAGAGAGAGAGAGAGAGAGAGAGAAACTTAAACTATCACCTGAGGCTGAATTATCTTATTCCAGGGAACTCATATCTATTCATTCATAGTGTCATATATCTGGATATGACCATAAAAGGACATGAGAAATGTAATGACAACAAGCTGGAGGGGGTCCAGACCCCAGCACAGAGCCAGGTTTCTGCTCAATGGCTTTACGCAGTCAGACTTTAGCGGCTGTGTGGGAGCACAGACAAAGACCCAGACACTTCCACCCAAGCTGGTGAAAGTGGACAAGAAATAGGCAGAGGTTCCCATAAGGCCAGAATCTGGGTGCCAGATCCATCCCCAGGGATCTGAAATGTAAGTCAAAAGTGGAACAATACCGTAAATTTGCAGTGACAGAGAGGGGCTCAGGGGCCACACCAGGACAACTAGGAACAGGGGCCGTCATGGCAAAATCATTCCAGACCTTGAACACTTGTGGGTTGAGGCTGGGTGTGAACTGTTGGCCTGGGATCAGACTCAGGAACTGAGCAAGACTGAAGGGCATGAGTGCTGCTTGATAAGAGTGATCACAGAAAATGAATGGGCTAACACTGTCAAGGCAAGTCAGACACATTATCTCTGGGATACATCTGGGTCATTACCAATAGATGAAGAAATTTGCTATATATATTCATACATGTTAAACATTTCCCAAATATATATTTTATTGCGAACACCTGGTCAGTATCCAAGGTCCCGTGTAAACTACTCTGTGTTTTAACTACTCCCCTCTCTTTCTTCAGAGGCAGAGAACATAGCTCATTCCATCTTTAATTAGTGCTGAGGTCGCAACCTCTAGAAGCTGTTCTAAGAACGCTTGTTGAATGAGTGAAAATGGACACATGGCAGGTGCGCTTATCCCAGAGACATAATGTCAGGAAGTAGGTGGCTTGGAGAGGAGAAAGTACAAAATGGCAGTCCATGTGAAAGTGTTCTGTAGCATAGAATGGACCGTGCTGTAAAGTCAGGGTTCAGCCTCGTGTCCTGCCTGGTGGCCCTTAGCAGACATGGGGTTTGAGGCATGGCTGGGTCTGCAACAGGAAGGTACTTGGGAAGGATGGAAAGCCAGGAAACCAGACTTCAGGGCTAGGGTGAAGTTCAAAAGAGAATCAGCTAATTAAAGCTTGCCCCCCAGATTGCTAAACTTGATTCTAAGAACCAGAACCAGATGGTAGATCTGTAATTCTGGTGAGGCAAGGCTGAGTTAAGGACAAGAGATCTGGTCTGACAAACAGGGTGGATGTTAAATCGGAAAGTAGATAAACATGCTGAATATTATTACTCTTTCACCTGGCTCAAAGTGATCCAGGTATAGAAGCGTGTGGTGAGGTTCATAACTGCAAGATGGTCCTAAGGTCTAGACCAGAGCTTTTTACAGTTATGACTCCAGGTCTTGGGAAACTTACTTAATCACCATTTGTTCAACAAATAATTGATGCCCATATGAAGTTACAAGAAATGAACTAAGTGCCAGGAATTCATAATCTGGTCTCTGGCCACTAGGCCCTCAAATTCTAATGAGAAGACTGCTTTTAAAAGAAAAAAAAAGGCAAACAAATTAATAATTATAAATTCAAGCTAATAATTATAAATATGTCTTATTAAGAAAGAAGTAAATGCATGCTAAGGGTTTATTTGAAAGACGACAGAGAAGTCAGTGTGGCTAGAACTCAGCAAGACTACCCACAAGGTGGGTAGTCAAGGGCTTAACTGACACGGTTGAATAGGCTGTGGCTTGAAGTATGGATTTTATTCTCATGCAGTAGAAAACCTTTGATGGGGTTTGATTTGAGAGTGGCATGGTATGATTGAGGCTTTAGGAAGATCATGGGCAGAAACTCGATTGCAGGGGTAACAAGGAAGCAGCAGATGAGTTAGAAGTTTATTGCAGGTCTCCAAGTGAGGGCTGGTGTTGGCTTGGACCACACAGTAAGAGCAAGGGCAGAATGTGAGTTGGGATTGGTGGATACACAGTCCCAAGTTTGGAGGACAGGGTCTCTGGATGCTATGGAGACCCATGCCATTGAAACAGACCATCTTGGCCAATAGCAGGGTGTGTCCTGAGCCTTTAGGTTGGGATGGGTGAGTCCAGAATGACTATGTGCCTTCCCTGAAAGAATGATACAGGGATGGGATATCAGGTGAATTATTTCCTACAAAATTTCACTCTAACTAATGCTTTTTTAGTGAAAAGAGCTGAAAAAGAAAATTCCCCCTCTAGGCTATTGTTAAAGCTTTTTAACAAAATCTATTTGGAGATCTTTATACCTATTTTTTTCCTGGATGCTAAGATTTGACATTTATATTTCCTGGTTAATAGTTCTAAATATTTCCCCTTAAACTCATATTTCTTTTTGCCTTTTTATTTTTACTCTCTTGTGTTCCTAATTTAAGGCTCATTAATCATTACACAGTTTTTTGAACATTTTTGTGTCCTCATAATACAGTGGTGATTCTGGAAACACTTCTGGGTCCTCATACTCAAGTGTCATAGAAATGGGTGATTTGACGCTTATGTCTCTAAAAATTAGGTTTAGTGCATCTTTTGTTTAAAGTGTGTAAAATTATGATTTGACTATACTGCTTTTGATTTACAAATTCCAACCATACTCTACTAAACATGGATTATTTGCTTACGGGTCAGTAAAGCTTCAATGGAAGATGGAGGCTTTCTTGGGTCTCTTTCTTTCTCTGTCCCAAATCTGAGATTCTTCTTGGATAATTCACTGAAGCAAGAGAACCAATATTTATTAATGCTTTCTTTACAAATACCATCTAATAGAGTTTCTTGTTTGCTGTGAAACTGACATTAGTCCTATTTTATAGAAGGGAAAACCAAGGCTCAAGTAAAGTATGTAAGAGCCGAGATAACCTAGTCAGAAAGTAGTAGCATGGGGTCCAAGCTCAGGGCCCACTGATTCCAAAGTTCATGCTCTTTTTACCTCTCTTGTTATTTCTCTTTTGAGTCTGAAGATTTTGGTTTCTGTAGTCACGTTTCCCATTCTTGCCTTATTGAGCTGCAAGGAGGATGATGCTTGTACACAGCCAGACTTCTTGCCATTCCTTCCTCTCTCTATTCCTGCTCTTACCTTATTACCTGAGCATCTCCTGATGTGCCTGTGTTGCTGTCTTCCTTCTGCCAGAAAAACTCAGCCCCGGTGTCAGGCTGGAGTGGTTTTTATTCTTTAGGATCCAGCATCAGTGATACCTCCTTGGTGAAGCTTCCTGGACTCCCTTAAGTAGTGTTAGTCCAGCTCCTGTCTGGGATGGCAACACTTTGTGCATATCTTTAGTAAAGAAAGCTTTATTTCATTGTCTCAGTTGGGACCAAACTTAAGCTAGGGAGGGAATTTAGGGTTCTGAAACAGTCTAGGAGTAAATCTGACTTCAGGTAGCTTAGCTCCACATTGTAAGCTGAAGGCTGCAGGCGTGTGTCTCGCTCCGGCTCTGGGCTCTGCTTTCTGAATATTGGCGTTATTCTCAGGCTTTTCCCACGTGGTGGGAGGATGGCCACCAGCAGCTGTAGGCTTGCATGCTGCCAGCTTAGCAACTGTACTAGAGCTGCCTTAACAAATTACCACACACGGGTGGCCAGAGACAACGGAATTTTTTCTCTCACAGTTGTGCAGCCAAAAGTCCGAAATCAAGGTGTTGGCAGGCTTGGCTCCTTGTGGAGGCCCTGAGGGAGAATCTATTCCATGCCTCTCTGGCTTTGGGGGCTGCCAGCAATCCTTGGCATTCCTTGGCTTGCAGCTGCATACCTCCAATCCGTTTCCCCATTGTCACATTGCCTTCCTCTCTGTGTATTTCTGTTTTCTTTTCTGTTTCTTGTAAGGACACTCATCATTGGATTTAGGATTTACGCTAGTCCAGGATTGTCTCACATTAGTTCCCCACCTTAATTATATTTGCAAAGACACTTATTCCAGATAAGATCACAATCTGAGGTTCTGGGTGGATGTATCTTCTGGAGGGAATACCACTTAACCCACTGAAGAAACTTAGTGGGAAGTATGTGCTTTACTTCCATTTGTTCCAGCAGAAGTCCCAGGCTTGACCTCTACTATGCACCAGGTGACAGTTAATTCTTAACACAAGTATAGTCTAGAGAGGAAGGGCAGAGAAGAGAGGGTGAATGGCAGGATCTCACCTAATGTGCACAATAGGTGAAGGGCTCAACTACAACTTGAACTTTACCTTAGAAATGAACATTTGTACCCTCACATCAATCTGAAATTTAAAAAACAAACAAACAAATAAAAAGCCAGAACTGTGGCCTGAGGAAGGCATGAGCCACATGCCCATTTCTGGAGCTGGAGAGAGGAAGGTGGGCCCACTTGAAGCATACGGTGAAAGCCATAAGAGGGGTCATTTCTCAAGGCGATTTTCTAGAACAAAGAGAGAAGGCTGCCTGGCCAGCAAACCGCACAGATGTTCACTGCACTCATTGTATTTTGCAAGACTGTTGACATCTCTGCCTTCTACCTAGACTGTGACCTTCTCAAGAATATAAGCGACCTAGTCTCATTCATCAGTGCCTGGAGCATGAACAAGCTCTATCAGCATATGTTAAATTAAGTTGCCATAGTTAAAATTCCCTTGAAAAATAGGATCCAAATGTAACTATGAATCCTAATATTTGTCAAAAATAGTTTTGGCCTCCCTTTAAATGACAAAAGGTAAAACAGTTTTAAAGAGCAACAAAAAAGGCTTCTGTGGGGACATTCCTTTGGACTTTGAAAAGGCTCTGTGTCTCTCCTGCCTCCATGAGCCCTACTTTGTTTGGACCTAAAGGAATTACCCCAGGGACCTCATGTTTATCCACGCCTGCCTACCTGAGTAGGTAGATGGAGTGCTGAGCAAATCTGTAGGGTGCAGACTCTGCTGTGCAGTACCACCACCGATTGAGTCCAAATTAATGAAAATACACACATCACACAGCAGCCCAAGAGTGGCCCTAATACAGCTTCTCAGTAACAGGCCAGTTCTGACCACCAGCTAATTGGGTGGCAAATCAGAGGAGCCAAGGCAAAGAGGAAAGCAGGAGACATTTTGTTTGGCTGTGATAAACATGGAAGAATCCTCTATTTTTGAAGAAGATATTTTAATTCTTTGTATGGCTTCTAAATCAATGACTTCTTCATTTCTTCATTTAGAAAAACGGGAATTCTCTGTGTGACTACTACAAAGTGTGGAAGTTGTATGTATTTTGTGAGTTTTGAAGGGGAAAAGGAGCTCTGAAAAAGCCCTATATTAAGAGCTGTCTTGGACAATTAAGGTCAATGGGGGGGGGGGAGAAGCAGAGAGAAGGAAGGAGGGAGGGGGTGGGGCCTTGGTGTGTGCCACACCTTCTGGGGGCATGACATGATTGCATGAGGGACTTTACCTAACAAATGCAATCAGTGTAACCTGGCTTGTTGTACCCTCAATGAATCCCCAACAATGAAAAAAAAAAAAAAAAAAGAGCTGTCTTAGATCCTGTCAATGGCCCTCCTGCCAACTGCCCTCTCTCCTCTCCCTCCCTACTTTCTTTTCTCACCTGTCTCCTGTTAGACTATATTTGAGGGCAATAGGTGGGGTCTCACCTAATGTGCACAATGTGAGGGTGTTCAGTAGGCCCCCTGGGTGAAGGAGTCAACTACAATTTGAACCTTAGCTTGGAAATGAGAACAATGTAACCTAAGAATTGGTACCCTCCTATTAATTTGAAATAAAAAAAGAGAACATCTTAGAGAAGGTAAATGTAATTGGCATATTGACCGGGTGTGACCCCATAGTATAAATTCTTTATTTTAAAATTGCCACTTCTTTATTTGATCATTCCACTTTTGTTCTGGTAAAAATTCTAAATATGAGGTTTATCCTCAACATATTTTTAAGTGCACAGTACATTATTGTTGGCTATAGTCACAGTGTTGTTTAGCAGATCTCTAGAGCTTGTTTATTTTGCTTAACTGAAACTTTAGGTCCCTTGATTAGTAATTCCCATTTCCCTCCTCCCTAGTCTCTGGAGACCACCACTCTACATTTTTATTCTAGTAATTTAACTGTTTTGATAGCTCATGTAAGTGGAATCATGCAGAATTTGTCTTTCTGTGACAGGTTTAATTTATTTAGCATAATGTCTTCAAGATTCATCTTGTTTTCAGAAACTTCTTTATTTTTCTGTCCCAACATCTCCCCACCTCTGTCTGGAAGATATCTTGGTCTCATCCTCTCAGTCCTCTGGCCACTTCTGAATTATATGAAAAGACTTATTTATTAAAATGTCCGATCCTGCGTAATAAAATGTTGAAATTCAAACTGAAATTTCCTCCCCTCCCACAGCGTGGGGCTACATTAGGTGGGGGCTGAGCCGGCTTTTCCTCCATTGCCCAGTTGTGTTCTTCCTCCTCCTGCCTTGTTGCGGGTTGTCTATTAACATCCTATAGCAATTAAGGAAGCATCCTAGGCAGAGTATTCCTGGTGTGGGGTGGGTATAGTGCTTGTTCTTAAAGGGAAGTGTTCTCTTCTCTGCCCCTATTTATTTTTTTCCTTGGAGAAACTTTCATTTTCTCCCTGGCTTATGGCATCAGGCCCTCCATGTGGGCCAACATATGTTTCGGGTCTTGATCTCAGCAGCATGAACTTGTGGGTTCAGCTTTTCTCTCCCTTGCTTGTAAAAAACAAGGTGGAGGTAAGAATTGATTAATGAAGGTGAACCATAACCCCAGTTTCTTTTGTTTATGCTACAACAGGAGATGTCCCTCTCGTACTCAGTGAGATGTATTATACACTAGCGAGGGCAGAGTGCTGGGTACTCAGTGAGATGTATTGTACACTAGCGAGGGCAGAGTGCTGGGTACTCAGTGAGATGTATTATACACTAGCGAGGGCAGAGTGCTGGGTACTCGGTGAGATGTATTGTACACTAGCGAGGGCAGAGTGCTGGGTACTCAGTGAGATGTATTATACACTAGCTAGGGCAGAGTCCTGGGTACTCAGTGAGATGTATTATATACTAGCTAGGTCAGAGTGCTGGGACCGGCACTAGAAAGGGACAAAAGGTGATGGGGCAGGTATTCTTAAAGAGCTTAGAGCCATCGTGGGAAATGAATTGCTGAATATTCATGCCATGAGCTATGCAAGTGAGAGGAGGAAGTGACTGGTTCCAACAGGGATGTTCCTGGAGGGCTTTATGGAGGGGCAGCCTTGGGCTAGGTACGAAGGAAGAGAAGATACCTGTTAATAGAGACAGATAAAAGCAATTAAAACAATGTGTGCTTCCCAGAGTTAAATAATTTCATTGACAAATGCTTAAGGTTGCTTTAGAATTTGAATACATAACTTTCTCAACTATAAAAAAAATAGTGTGCTTCCTTTGGCAGATGTGCCCTTGATTTTTTCTTCTTCTTCTTTAATTTTATGCTGCAGAAGGACCTGCTCCAGTGACAAAATTTATGTTTCTGAGTTTCCAATGTCATGGTATGCACTTTCATCCCATATCTCTTCCCAGTTCCTGGTGAGAGAGATTGGTCAGTCTGTTTTCACCCTGAAACAATTAGCAGTCTGAATGTCATTGCCATTGGACCTTCCAGCAGCTTTCCGTAGCAGTGACTCCTCACTGGAGACCAGGATGGGATAGAAAGTGATGGGATAGAAACACTTCTCTACATCCTCAGGCCTGGCCAAGGTAAATGAGGCCTGGAATCAGTGTCTCCATCAACAATGACCTTCTCTTCCTTTCTGTAGATATGACATAATCATGCCATGGTTTTATTTTAATGACTGATAGAATCTAAGATTCATGTCCTCCTGATTATCAATGGTTTTGTGTCCAAAGAACTGTAAAGCTCGTCTATAATGAAGGTGTCCTGTAGTTTCAAGTATCATTTATCATAACAGAGATGGTCTACAGTGTACCTAAAGTCACCCGCTCTACTTCCACAGTTCAAGTACTCAAATGCCCAGCTGCTGGGGACTGCTGAGGGACTACATTTTAGCTTATTGAGATTCCAACTCCTAATTTGTTTGTGTTGAGAAATTCTAGTGTTTGCAAGTATCTTCAAGGGGACAGCATAGTCTAGCTCTGTCCATTTTTAATATTCTACCAATCCTTTCTTTCTTGGTCACTGGTTCTGCTTAGAGATTGGAAAATGTCTTTTTAACTCTTGAAAGATAAAAAAATAACCTTATTATAACCCTTTCTCATGTCAGGTTCAAATCAGACTGTTTGTGCTAACACTGATTGTGTGAGTGTTTGGGGGTGTGTGTGTGTGTGTGTGTGTGTGTAGGGTTTATGACGGCTCTGTGGCTGAATAAATGCTTACAAATTCATAGTTTATTGCAAGGCTTTCACATCAACAATCAATGCAAATGTATTCAACACACCCAGGCAATAATGACAGATGAGGGGAAACAAGTCACAGCAGTAGCTCAGGAGACCAGAACTCTGCCTGATGAACCCTCAAGTCTGGTTTCCCTGGAACAACCAACAATGGGGGCGTCATTGCTCTTCTCCACTAGGTGCCTGGTGGCCACAGCCTGATGGAAAAGAGGCCTTGGAGTTCTCACGGAGAGAGCTTCTCCAGACATCTCAGCCATGGTTAGTTTCCTTATGGTTTTAGTGCCTCTTTACAGGGGTGTCCATAGAAATTATCTTCAGCTTCTTTTCGGCTTCACTTTCTTATCAGGTCTCAGGCTGCCTGGCCATGGCAGGTGTCATCATCCCAGTCCCCCTGTCCTCCATGCATATATATTTATCACTCCGAGGAACAGCAATTTCACTGCAGGCTGAATCCATTGTCATAAGTAACTCCATTTTGAGATACTTAGGATCATAAAACATTATTAGTTATCTCTCTTCCCCAGGACAAATAGAGCTGCTTGTTATTTTTAGGTTATCTTCAGTGATTTTTAAGTTCTATATCATATTATGAGGTACTAAGAACTTTTTTTTTCACTAACAGAGTGAAAAATCACAAATATATTCGCTAGAAGGTAGTATTAAGGTCTCTAATACATGTATAAAGTATTTATTCTCATGTATCCAGGCACCATATTGTTAGGTGTCAGGTTACCAAAATGAACAGAACATAGTATTCAATCTCTCCTTAGGGATTTAAAGCCACAAGGCTAAAAGGGGTGTTGTTCACAGTAGCTGGCAAATTCTATCCGAGGTGCTGGGAGGAGAGGCATGAAAGTACTTTATTATACCCAGAGATGTCAGGAAATACTTCCACAAAATAATGGTGTTTGAACTGAACTTGGATAAAAGAGGGCTTGCATTTGAGGCAGAGGGGAACAGTATTTGTAAATGTTTAGAACTAAGAAAGAATACGGCAATTTCAAGGGAGTACAAATAGTGGGGTGGGGTGCAAGGATTATGAGTGCTTACGAGGAGATGGCAGGAAATGAGACTGGAAAAAAAAATGAGGACAGGATTGTGCAGGACCTTTTCACCAAACTAAGGACATAGGGCCATTGAAGACTTTAAAATAGGGCAGCAGCACAACCATATTTGTGTTTTAGGGGGATCCCTCTGACAGTAGTTGAAAGATAGACAGAGGGACTCAATCCATCTACAGGCAGCAGGATGAGTTAGTAGGTTATTGCAATAGTCCAGGCAACAAATGACAAGGCTGTACATAAAGCTGTAGTTGGTGAGGAGGGAGGTGAGTTGACAAACAGGAGACCGTTAGGAGGTAGAATCAATAGATCTTTGCAAGCAATGGGGTGTACAGAACAAAGGGAATGGCAGTGTCAGGGGCAGCTCTCAAACTTTCAGCACAGGTACCTGGGTGGATAATTTTATTATTAATCAAAACAAGGGAAACAAAAGGAAATGTTTTGAGGTGAACTAATATTTTTAAAAATATTATTGTGTACCCAGTTCTGCTAAGTGCACAGGTATGATGGCTAATATACTTCAACTGGCTGGGCCATGTTGCCCAGATATGTGATCAGATGTTATTCTGGAGATTTCCATGAGGATGTTTTCAGATGAGTTTAACAGGTAAGTTAATGGGTTTTGGATAAAGTATATGGCCCTGCATAATGCGAGTGGGCCTCATCTGAAAAGAACAAAAGAACGATCTCCCCTGAGCAAGAAGGAGTTCCTTTTAGTACTGTTTCTGTGGAGAACGCTGAGTATTTGGGTATACAACAGGCTGTGGGGTCCTGCTGCCTGGACGTGAATCCTGTGCTGGCACTTCCCAGGTGAAGTCACTATGTGATGACCTTAAGCAAATGACTTCTACAAGCCCTACCTGCCACATCGTAAATTGTTGGTAACAACATTCTTTATCTCATGTGGTTTTTGTAATGATTAAAAGAGAAACTCATATAAACTTTTAAGCTTACGATTTAGCATCCAGTGAGCTCTTAGGAAATGTTTGCCATTATTATAACCAAGGAAACATTACACATTAGTGTTAATGACTAATAACAGCTCAGATTGTTACCTTTCCCAGGAGAGATTTATGTCATAATAGGGATCAGCATTTTTCATTAGGAGAATTAGCTTCTTAGCTTAATGCTTTGCATGTTGAACTAATGGGTAAATATAGGTTGAATGGTTGAATTATTTCCTGGTACAAGTGAATGGGATCAGAGAACCATGGCAGGTTAAGGGGAGAAACTGAGGCCCAGTTTGATGAATGACTTAAAGATCACAGAGTGAGTTACTGGAAAGGCCCACCAGGGACTCAGATTTCCTGGCTCCTTCTGTAATGGAGCAAGGAGGCCCTATCCCCGAATCTACACTTGGCAGCCCATCTCCAAGCTGCGCTAGCAGAACAGACTATATTGTACATCCTCTTCAGTAAAAAAAGGTTTATTCTGGAATAAACTAAAATATGTAAAAAGACATTCAGATTTTTTAATTAAATAAAAATGTTTTCAGGGTTATCAGCATATAGATATAATGAAAAAAGGGAGAGTCGTGTGTTTTTTTCCTCCTCTTTTTCTGGTGAATGCGTGAGTGTGCAGTGTGGGAGCAGTGTGTGCCCACTGACTCTGTTCACTCTCCTCTCAATACCCTGCCATTGGACCCCTGTGGACTCACTCTTGTGAACTTACTTGTGTAGAGGTTGTTTCTGCGATGCCCAGTCCATGGCCATTTCCAGAACCCTTCCCTTTTCTTTGACTCTTTCTTCTAGAAACAGTCTTCTTTATCAGCAGTCAGAATTTCTTCTTCTACGTTTCCCTCTTGCCCACCACTGATGGCAAAAGTTCCTGAAGGATGTGTCCTTGGCAGCCTCGTCCAAGCTTTCAGTTTTAAGTGTCTGCATGCCGATGACTCCTGAGCAATATCTTCAGCCCTGATGTCTCATCTTCCAGCCTCACACTCTGTCATTCATAGTCATCCTTCTCCTCTTCTTCCTCCTCCTCCCTCCCCTCTGGGCCAGGAAAGGTATGGGGTGTGGGGGGGTAACCTATGAAGGCCGCAATTTCTACCAGGCTGGCTGGGGGAGACAGGCGTTGACATTCACACCAATCCTAACTATTTGAAAAATGCAGGATGAAGATGTGCTCAAGGTTCACTGGGAACACAGGTACAGTAAAGCTCATTAATATTTAATTCTGGTGATACCAGGTTTGGCATCATGAAGCCAAGGCCTGAGTTTCATTGTGAAGAAAAGGTGTTAGAAGATGAAGGGGCTGGTGGAGACCATCTTGCTCAATTGCATAGGGATGGAGAAGGAAAGGCCTGGGTTTGTGATGGCGAGTTGTTCAGTGTGACAAAAGCATTCAGGATAGGTCTTGGGCAGGGAGATGGGGTAAGAGAATAGGCTGGTAATATGGGCAAAGGCCAGCTCCAGAAGGACCTTTTGTGCTATTTGAGGGATTTTTAAATGTCTGTTAAACATCTTTAATTAGTATCTCATTCTTGCCATCTCTCAGAGTGGCATGATCTTTTACTTTAAATATCTCTGTTGTCCATATTAAATTTCAGCTAATGAGGGGATACTTCCTTCGTGGTGAGTGTTTTGTTTACAAAATGAGTGCGTTTTTGATAAAGGGAAGAGAACCTGTTTTTGATAGCAAGTAGTAGAAGAACTACCCCAGACTGGCTTAAATAGTAATTATATTTGTTTTTTCCTACATCTCCTCTGGAGATACATTTCAAGGCTGGGTTACGTCGACATACCATTAAGGCAGCAAAGATTCAGCTTCTTTCCGTCATTCTGCCCTGTTATCCTTAACATGTGGGCTTTCTCTTCATTTTCTGTCCTCATTGTCTCACTGTATCAGGTCCAGGGATAACATGTAAATGGCAACAGCTATAGAGAAACAAAGGGAAGTTTATCTTTATGAATCTCATCACTTTTTAAAAAGCAAAAACATCCTTTCCAGAAACTTCCAGAAAACCTTTCATTATATCTCCTTGGCCAAAATTCTATTACATGCTTACTTCTAAGTACATACTTGGGAAAGAATATGGAATTACAGTGACTAAGTTAGATCATATGTTCTCAGTGGTGTCAAAATCATTACCATGGTGACAACACTGCTTCTTGGGGATGGGGTCATATTATTTACCAATGTTGCTTTTACAGATTATCACAAATTTAGTGGCTTAAAACAACACAGATTTATTATCTCTCAGTTCCGGTGGTTAGAAGCCCAAAATTGGTCTCACTGAGCTATAATTAAGGTGTGTTAATTATTCAGCAGAGCTGCATTCCTTTCTGAATCTATCTGTTTCCCTGCCTTTCCCAGCTTTTAGAAGCTGCCAGCATATCTTGGCCCATGGCCTCTTTCCATTTCAAAGCCAGCAATGACCAACTGAGTCTTTTTCATGAAGACTTTTCTAGTTTCTGACTCTTCTCCATTTAGGGAATGAGTTCATTTTTGGTAAAGGGAAGAAAGGTCCCTTCTGGTTACATGGGCACCATAGGGATAAACTCCCCATCTCAAATTTATCTGAATAGCAAACTTGATTCCTTTTTGCCCAATAATTTACCGTATTTACAAGTGGCAGAGATTAGGATATGAATGTCTTTGTGGGCCTATTACCCACAGGTATAAAAATAATTCTTAGATAAAGGAGTTTGTGGTCCTCCAAATGTCAGTATATCTGTAGAGTTAAAATGTCATGGATGGAGTTGGAGAACATTTTACTTAGTAAAGTATCACAAGAATGGAAAAGCAAGTATCCGGTGTACTCAATACTAACATGAAATCTTTAGATGAACAGATACACACCCACTTATGAGAAAAACACAATGAAACTCAAGGAGTGGGGAGGAGATGGGAAGGAGGTGAGAGAGAGGAGGAGGGAGGGGATTGGTGTGCTCTCACCTCATAGGCACAGTGTAAGGGTATATAGCACACCTCTTGGGCAAGGGGCACAACTCCAACTTGGACTCTACCTAACAAATGCAAACAATGTTACCTAAACACCTACACCTTTATATTAATTTAAAATAAAAAAAAAATAAAACAAAATATCATGGGATAGGAAGGCAGATTGGGAATACTGGAGGTAAAATACAAAGGCTCCAATGGGGTTCCTTTTGGTTGAGAAATACTGGGTTAGACTAATGAAACCAAGATTCACCAACAGGGCTCTGGAGGCCCAACATGACTTGAGGCAAATGGCCCCTGCTACCTGAACAATCCACTGGGAAGGAGAAAGGAGAAACAGCTGTTGGGTCTACTATAGGGAATATATGTTCCAGGGGAGTTTGAAGCTGAGGAAAGAGGAAGGACAGCAGTGGGCACGAGCTTTGGCAGGGACAAAGTCATCAAAATCTAGATGTTTTTTGTCACTATATGCTCTTCTGCACTACTATTTTTGATTTGTTCTTAATGTTTTTTTAAATAAAAAAATAAAGTGTCTATCCTGAGAAAGCATTAAAGTTTGATTTTTATTGACTTAAAAAAATACACATACAAATGACATTGCCTAATACATCATTGATGCTGATATATGTCATAGTTGGATGACTTGGTGTAACAACATCTGAATGATGAAATCAAATAGATGATTAGAAAGGTTATAATAAAATTTTCTATTTCTTGTATACATGCTTTTCCTTATATATGGGTATCCATTTTTCTTTTTCACTAACCGATTATTTATCCAAAAGTTACCATTTGAAATTCCATTTCTTCATGAACTGCTCACAAAGCTTTGGAAAATTGCTGCTAATTCTAAAATAATTATACCACTTATCATTACTCGGTCAAGAAAAATGGGCATTTATGTGTGCTTTTTCAATATTTAGATAGGCTGTTACACCTCTTCCTTTAAAATAGTCCTGATTGCAATGCAAATTGCAAGCTGTGATGCCATCACTGAAGATTGGAAGGGAGGCTGATCTCGTCTGGTTGATATCCTCTGTTAACAATGGGTGCTTCTGAGAGCCTTGTTGAGTCATCTTTGGATCTCTTCACAAAGTGTAGCCTTTTCAACCAAGGCTGTGCTATGCATCATTGTATAGTCATTCCCATGGCATGTGTGCCTTGGCTGTCTAACAGGAATTATGATTGCCCCCAGCTGCCAATATAATCTCCACTATTTTGCCAGACTTGGTGCTAAGATTGGGGGAGCTGTTCTATGAACATTCAGTACAATTCCACAGGCAATATTAAATGGCCTCTTGTATGCCAGGGACTGTGCTTAGGGGAACTGGAAGGCAATGATCTGCACTGCTGAGTGACTATGGTCTAACAAGGTGGGTGAATGACAGATTGGTGGTGTGTAATAAGTGGCATGAAGGAGGAGAGGAAAGAGGGATAGGGGAAGGCTATTAGGAGAGGTGACACTTGATTTGGCTTTTTTTAGTGCCACTGAAGTAAGAAAATGGTATATTAAACTATATATATTAAACTACACACTTCCTAAGGAGGGTGGAAGGATTTTGGATAGGCCTGGAGCTGCATTTGGGAATAGAGAGGACTCTAGCCAAGTTGCTCTAGAGTGGGTTTCTCAACCCTCCACCTTCTCAACCCAATGGTATTTGAAGTGAAAATTTGTGGGAGCCCATTCTGTGCATTGTGGCATGTTTAGCAGTGTCTCTAACTCTTTACCTACTGGATGCCAATAGCCAACACCCCCTCACTGAAGCAACCCTAAATGTCTCAAGACATTGTCAAATGTCTCCTCCTCTGGAGGTAGGCAAAGTCACCTCCAGTTGAGAGTCATTGTTCTAAATACCAGAATGGGAATAATACAGAATACTAAGCAATCCTGAAACGAGGAGAAAGGGGAAGCAAGAGAATGGGAAAGAGGAGAAGAAAGGAGGAAGAGAGATGGCAAAACATTGGGTTACTAAGGGCCAGCAAAAGTTCCCTGGAGGAAGGCATTTGTATAAACGGGGAAAGCTACTGGCCACTTTGAAGTGGAAACAGCCTACCCACCTCACACTCTTGTATTCACACCAGCCTTGTCTGGGTGGTATTTGATTTGAGTGGGAGTCTGTGGAAGGGGTTTGACTTCTATATATGGTATAGAATAGAGAACCTCTGCCTTCACCTCAGTAGCTGATCTGTAACCGGAGCTACATTAGAAAAGGAGCTTGACCCATAGGTAATCATGAGCCTGGAATTTGCTCCAGAAATCACAGCAATTTGGGGTAAGTCCCTGAATATACACAGAGAATAAAATGGAGGTTTAGGCTAATATGGTATAGATCTCTAAGAAGGAGGAGAACGTCTGGTTGACTTCTGGGTTACGTGGGAAAGAACATACCTGTTAGAGGAGTATAACTTACAAAAAGTCCTGTCATAAGGCCCAAAAGTAAAGGGCAAGCATGAGCATCTGGGCATTCCCAAGACCTCTCGAGCACTTTCTTCAGCACAGTTGCCCTGCTTAATACGGGTACGGACACATGCATATTGGACACATCTACACACACTCTCTATCAAAGACCTGCACTTAGGATAATAGCATGGAAATGGTATGGAACAGAGGATAACAAAGCCTATCCAAAGAGAGAGCAGCACTTGCATAAGATGTGCAGATAGTGGTTGCAGCACGGGACCAGGAGTTAGAAGACAGAGTCTGCTGTGGCTCACTGTCCAGTTTCCTGTGGGACCCGCAGAATTATGCCACTTCTCTTGGACTTCAATTTCTTCCTCAGTAATGGCTTTGGTTGGTCTACTATGGACCATCCCAACTCAGATATCCTGTCAATACCAGAGAAGCAAAATGCACAACTAATGTGACTGTTGTCTCTAGTTAGGCAGGCCCTGCTTTAAGAGCATTTGTTTTCAGGGGCTGTGCCAGACCAGCTCATGGAGTGAATGGTCCTATTACAATTTGGGGCTTTCATTGGTCACCAGATCCTTGGGGGATCCCTGGCAGGTGTTGCTTTTCAGGGACTCCTTAAAGGGCATTAAGATCTGGGTGTTATCAAATCTGCAGATGCTGGCGTGGCTGTGGAAGGAAGGGAACATTTCCACACAGCTGGTGGGATTACAAACTAATACAACCTTTATGGAATGAAGTAGGAGAATACTCAAAGAATTAAAATCAACCTTCCATTTGATCCCGCAATTCCATTACTAGGTATCTACCAGGAAGAACAAAAAGTATTTCACCACAAAGACATTTGCAGGAGAATGTTTATTGCAGCTCAATTCATAATTGCCAAGTCATGGAAGCAACCAAAATGCCCATGAATGGATTAACAAACTGTGACATGTGTATACCATGGAGTACTATTCAGCCACAAGAAAAGATGGGAACTTTACATCTTATATGTTCACCTGGATAGAGTTAAAACACATTCTTCTTAGTAAAGTATCTCAAGAATGGAAAAAAAGGTATCCAATGTACTCAATATGAAACCAATAAATAAACAATTACATGCCCACATGAACAATAAAGCACAAATTTAGTCTATCAATGGGAGGAAAGGGGGCAGGGGAGGGAGTTTGGCAGCAGGAGGGAGGACAATTGACAGGATCTCGCCTTTATGTGCACAAAGCGAGGGCGTTTAGCATGCCCTCTGGATGAGGAGCTCAACTTCAGCTTGAACTTTACCTTGGAAGTGAGAACAATGTAACTTAAAAATCTGTACCTTCATATTCATTTGCGAGACACACACACAGAGAGAGAGAGAGAGAGAGATAGAGAGAGAGAGAGAGAGAGAGAGAGAGATAGAGATAGATATCTGTGTGTTGTCATTGGAGGAACAAAAGCCAGGACTGAAAACCACTCCCAAGGCAGGCACCAAGTGCCCTGAGCAGGTTGTTCCTGAAGCTTCCTGCCTCATCCCAACCTTGTCGATTCTGTTCTTTCTGCTTTCCTAGGCTCAAATCCTCACCCCTTTTAGTAATTATTCATTGTTGATAAAGATGACTCACAATTAGTTTTCTCCCCCAGATTCTTTGGCTGTTTGCTGTGCTCTCAAGATGGATCTGAATACAGCCAGAAATAGAACACTTCCATTCTTGTAGTATATTAAAGCATTAAAAGTCTATTTGCCTATTTTTTTTCTTTTTCTTCAGTTTGCCTATCCCTATTTGGGACTCAGGGCTGCCTTAATAATTTTTTTGCCATACTATCGCAAGTTATTTACCAATTTCTGTCTCTAATGCAGCTGTCAGACGTTCAAACTGTCTGTTAGCCAAACTGGCTTTCTACCAACCACATTTCCCAAGCTTCTGCCTCTTAAATACAATGTTTTTGACAAGACTAAGCATATCAAGTAGTCTTTTAACAATTTTAAAGCATAGTGTTTTTCACCATACAATTCAAATTCAGTCTTAGCACGTTCTCTGTGTAAGACATTTTGCTGGTTGCTATTAGATTGAATAAAGATAAATAAGGTGTTATGCTATCTTGTCAATCAGACTCTGGTAGGAGCTTGGCAGGCAGGTGTGAATAACTACACTGTTCTGCATCTTTCTTTCAGATCCATAGTGAGCGCCGGCCCAACCAGTTGGTCAGTCCTGGCTATTTGCATGACTTGTCCACCCTCCCCCAATAATGGGAAGAGTCCTCTTGGCAACTGCCTCAAAAATAGAACTGAACTATGGTCATAGATTAGATTCAACAGATTCTTGGAGGGCTCCGTAGGTCATTGCTACCGCTTTCCACATTATCCCATCCAAAACTCAAGAAGGTGGATTTATCTCTTAGTTAATGAGACAAATACCCTTATTTATTTCTGGGTTCTCTGTTGTTATTTATATCTCTTTCTATACTTACACACACCCCACAAAGTTTTAAATTCTAGATAAATACATTTGTGAATGAATTTCTCAAGTACATGTATTACTGTATTTCCACCAATTTTATTTTATTCAATTAATCACTTCCATTTTACTAAACTATTGATGTAGCCGCATTTTCTGCCATATGGTTCATTACCTAAGTCATTGTGGAGAACCTCTAATTTTACAGGACTTAAAGCTTCACCCAAAGTAATGCTGCATTTTATTGTGGAAAACACTATTTGTTACCCATGATTACCGGGGTAACCTATAGATTGAGCTTAAAACTTTCCCTGGTGAAACAAACCGTAATAGAAATTGTAAAATCCTGGCTGCCACTATCTTATCCCTGTCTCTAACACTGAAGCCTTTACTAGGAACTCAACTATGGGAAGCATTTCTTAGCCCGGAAATCTTTGGGAAAATAAAATTAGCATCCATACAAAGTAAGTAGGGACTCCTACATTATGTGGCTGTCTAGGGGGAGGAAACATATCTATAATGCTGAGAGTGAAGTGAATTTCAAGAATAGTTCAAGTGTGAGGCTGGAACATCCTGCCCTAGACAGTGCTTGGAAAGGAGACACTGGTGAGTACCTGGGGAGTATCTTCAGTTCCACAATTTCTAATCAAAACATCAGGGTGTAGCGCTAGACAGAGTATGACTATATTAGTTGATTCAGCTGTAGCAGGGACGGAGGCATAATATAACTAAAAGCAGAAAGTGCTGACAGAAGATGGAATTGCTCTAACATTTATACGGGGATGGTGAGCATTTAGAAGATAGTTGATGTTTATCCAGCACTGTTAGGAGAAAGGACCAGAAGAATGGATGGAATCTTTTGTCCCCACAGGCAACTTGTATACGGGGAGGATGCTTTATCTCAAGAGGCATGAGTCAATATTATCTTCTCATTCCAAATGATAATGAAGTGTTGTGACATGGGTTAGTATGAGCCAGTTCCAAGGTGGCTAACAAAATCGAGTTGCTGGATACACAAAGCTGAGAATTATCACCCAGAGCAGGGCAAGTGGGGACATCTCAGCAGCTCTATCCCTAGAGGAGGAGAGGCTCCCTGCCTCGTTCCCTTCCAGTATGCACATCTGTGACCCTCTGCTGTCCTTCCCCCTTTGCTATATTGCAACATTTTATATTCTGGTGTGATATGTGAATGAAAATAGGAAATTTTAAGAAATGGAATCTGTGAATTACATTTTCATGAATGTCAAAAAGGCTGAATTTTACACTAAATTCCCAGAAGCTGCTCCTACCCCACTAATGGTTCCCATACTCTGGATTATAATTAATCAGAATACTATTTTATTGCTACCTTCTATTGTTAAAAATGTCCAATTTTGTTTGGAATATCAGATTAATTCAGCATACTATTGTGCTGCCATCTGGGCTTATCTGTAGCAGCTACTTCCATTTCCAAGTCTTATTAAACCAAACAGCAATTTGTATGTGAAACATTCCAGCATTACTAAAACTTCTGTAACATTGAAAACACAAGTTAAATTACAGCATGCTTCTTTGGTTACCTAAGGTCTTATTAATGTTACAGTCTCATCTGTAGAAGAATTTACTTTTTGAGGACAAAAATTCCATACCAGAACTTCAAATTATTCAGGTGCCAGTGACTCATACTCAATAGGATTTTCTGTCTGGTTGGAGGAGCATGATCTTATTGTATGCATAAAAATATCGTAGGAAAGACTGATTGCCCTCAAAAGATTCTTCTGGGGCTGCGTCTTTCCTCATGGTGCGTTGCCCTCTCCCCCTGACTCCTGGGAGCCAGAGCAGCTCCCAAAGCTTGAACTCACAATGCTCTCATGCTCTTTCTACTGAAACTGATTTTTGCTGGGTCAGTGTTAGTTTCGTAGCCTTTGGGAAGATCAAGCCATTTAGCCCAGGGAATCAAACAATAAGAATTATCCCCAATAACTAATGAAGGTCCAGGCAGGGGCTGATGGAGGAGCCTGTGGTGATGTAGAGAAGGTGACCTATAGTTTCATTTTCCTGGAAGAGTAAGTGGAAGCTTCTAAGCTAAGAACAAAGCTCAAACCTCCCTAAAAGTGTCCATCTTCTCAAAACGTGTGCCTGTTATAAGCATCCTGAATGACATTTTCAGGTTTTCACTGATAGACCGTGGACCGTCTTGCTTTGCACTTCCTTATCTTCACCCTTTGCAGTCTACTACTCTACAGTCCCCATTTGGGTTGTCAGACAAACCCAGAGGCATTGGGCTTCCATCCTCGAAGTCTTTGTGTGGTTGATCCTCTTGAGGGGTTGAGCAAGTCCTCCCCACCTCCCACCCCATACAGATCCTTCTATTTTCCAGAAATTTTAATGCCTTTCAGTGGTTTTCTCAGTGGCCTGGGATGGAGTGACATGTGTTTCTTCCTCTGGGCAGAGGAAGACTGCCTACCTCTAGCTATGGCAGTGATGACCGACTGACTCTCTCTTTTTTTTAAATTTATTTTTTAAAATTATTTTTTATTAAATCATAGCTTTGTACATTGATGCATTTATGGGGTTCAGGGTACTGCTTCAATATACAATGTGAAATGCTTACATTGAACTAAGTAACATCTATCACAATTATACTCATTTCTTAATAGACAAGGTGTGGGTTTGACATGCTGGTGGTATTTGAATATTCCCATAGTTATGAATCCTAATGTGAGATCTCAGAGAATATAGAGATTCTTAGGCCTCTGGAATACTCTCTTAATCATAGCAGCCACTTTCTCTGGTTAGTTTGCAAGGCTAGGTGGTGACATGGCCCACTATGGAAAGTCAAAGGAGACTATCCTCAATGTCTTAGAGTCACCCCAACTCTACACAAATGGAGACGGTTCTGTTTTCTAACTAGCAAAACAAAGGTTAGCCTGATCCAAAGTGACTCGAAGGTCCCACCCAGACTTGTCCTTGGAATTGAATAGTTTCACCAGTTTGGGGAGACAGCCCTTTCCGTGCTCATTCTTTTGATTCTTCCTTCCTACCTACTGTAAAGTTGAAACATGTTGCTCAGGAGGAGTTGGGCAGCTAGCTGGCATTCTCCTTGTACCCACTCAGGGATTTGAGTTTTTTGTCTCTTGACTTCAGTACAGAGTGAATTGAGATTATGAGTGACCCTTTGCCAGGCTAGTCACTACCTGCTCACTTAGTCTGCATAGATAGCCTTCCTTTCTCTTATCTTTCTATGTATTATGGTTTCCTCAAAGGTTTCACTCCTGTGCCATAATACCATCGCCAATGTGATCCTTCTGAAGCACAGACTTGTTTCCTTGCTTCTTGTCCCCTGTCTTAATGGCTTCTTGTTGTTTCAGAAAGAAAGCCAAACTCCTTCTCTTTGCTTGTCTGACACCAGACTGCTCACTCTTCTGGCATAGCTGTAGTTTTACTGAATTACCATTACTTCGAATGTGCTTTGCTCTTCTTCTCCTCCAGATCTTTGCATTATACTTTTCTCTGCCTGGAATACTCTTTGTCTTCTTTTTTACCTGGCTCATTTCTGCTCTTAAAAAAATTTTTTTTTTTGAGACAGAGTTTCACTTTGTTGTTCTGGGTAGAGTGCTGTGGCATCATAGTTCACAGCAACCTCAAACTCCTGGGCTCAGGCAATTCACTTGCCTCATCCTCCTGAGTAGCTGGAACTACAGGTGTGCTCTTTCTTAAGTTCTCAGCTTCTAGGGAGTTTTCCTTTAACCTGTCATCATTGGAATAGTTGCCTATTGCCTGTCCTTTAGCTACTATTGAATCATAATATTTAAGATATGATGTTTAAATGTTTACTTGACATTCTTTTCTTCCCAACTCTTAGCTTCCCAAACAAGGA
The DNA here is from genome assembly GCA_963574355.1 of Loris lydekkerianus. Taxonomy (NCBI): domain Eukaryota; kingdom Metazoa; phylum Chordata; class Mammalia; order Primates; family Lorisidae; genus Loris; species Loris lydekkerianus. Next base: position 12,231 of record CAUYPK010064201.1, on the reverse strand, counting down.
CTGTGCCTTGTTTATTTTTGTGTTTCTAATTAGTCTAAATACAGTACTGGGCATATAGTAGCCTCCATTAAATGTTAGTTGAGTGAACAAACATCCCCATGAAATGAGTGATGTAGTCCTTAGTCCCCTTCAATTTTCAGGATGGAGAGAGATGGAGGATAAGGACATCAAACAAAGTCACAAAGAACTTGATGGAATAAACTGAGCTAGGAACTGCCTTCCTCCAGAGAAATGCAGTTTTCATTGGAAGATCCTGCAGAAATGCCTGACCCAGTACATTTTCTTCCCTGCTGGGTTTGTGTGAGGAGAAAGACTGACAGAGATGCCCTTGGAGGGTGGGTAAATGCATGAACTTGTGGCACTTGGATGCATGGGATGGGTTTACCCATGTGTGATCTTCTCTTTTACTCTCTCCTCCTTCCTTTTCATAGCATCAAGCTGAGCTCCCACCCCCGGACACAGGCTGGGGATGATGAGAAGAACCAGAGGACAGTCATCGTCAACCCTGCCCACATGGGAAAGGCGTTCAAAGTTATGAATGAACTGAGGAGGTACTTTTCCTATCTTACTTGTGCCCTTTCAGAAGGAACTTGCAGGGTGAGCTTCATCAGGGACTGGGAACAGAAGTCAGAACCACTACTTAGGAAATTCTGACTCTTCCCCACCCATGCTCAGTCATGTGGCTTCCCCTCTTAAACTCTGAGACAGAATGGCTTTGCCAGAAATCTCTCTTTCCTTTGTGTTTACTTAACACCTATGATTTTAATGATTAATCACAAGGGAAAAGTTCTTTATGGTTATAGGAGGTCTGTTCATAAACTTGATTTTCAATAGAACCAGCTGCTTGAAAACTAATAATAGAATAATTGCAACACCTACACACAACTGGAGATTAAAGATTGTGGATGTCACATATTTTCTTTTGATCGCTCTCTCTCATTCTTTGGTCTGAATTAAGCTTGGTAAGATAGCCATATAAATGGAAGAATACCTAGCTCCTTAAATGCAATTTAACTCTGTAAAGAAACAAATGAAATGCAAATATACTCATTCTCTCTGAGCTAAATGGTGTGCAGGCTGTTTGTAAGGCCAATGTGCATGTTTGACAAGTTTATTGTAAGACTGGTTCAGGGCACTGAACATGCTTTTCTGTATAAAGCCTACATACACAGAGAGCTCTGAAGCTTCCTTTGCCCACACCATTATTCACTGTATACTTCATCCTGTTGTGAGGTGTAATTGTTATCTCATCTTTTCTTTAGTTCATGAACTTTCTGAAGGCAAGATGACTTCTGCATAATTTTAGTCTCTAGCTTCTAGCACTTCTGGGAGCTTCTGTCCATTCATCAGAGATGCCCAGAGGCACTGGCTAGGCACTGGACCGAGTGGGTGGTGTTACAAAGTAAAAAATGTAAATAGGTTAATGAAAATAATCTTTCTACAGTGCAAATAGGTGTTATGAAGCAGAAATGCATCTGGTGCCTGGTAGATGGTAGGTATACGATAATTAGTTTTGTTTCTAAAAGGGTGCTGCAGAAGCAAGTTTGTTAGACTGGGACTTTGGAGAGCACTTCGTAAAGGGAGATGATGCTACAGATGAATTTTGAAGGACAAGTAAGAATTAAAGAAATGAAGGGCTATAGGGGCAGGGAGATATCTTCTAGGCAGAGAAAATGGCTATAGTGGAGGAAGTGTTTGCTGAGTGGGGATTGAGATATTTTTATTAAAGCAAAGTAAAGTTCTATCTGATTCTATTTTTGTTTTCTCATTTCTCCTTTCTACGGGGCCTAGGCTTTGGCATTAAAAGCTAAGTTAAACTAAATTTGTCTTGTGCTCTACTGCTCATTTTTTATTAGGCCTTCTGCCAGATTTCCTGAAAGCTCTGCCCATAGCTCTTAGGCATTGGGCAGTGCTGATGCTCATGCCTATGGGCACGGTTCTCTTGTTGCTGAGGAACTTGTGTTGTATTCTCTAGACACTGTTGAAGTTCCTCACTTAGTTCCTTTGGATATAGGTTGTGTCCTTTGTCTGATTTATGGGTCTGATTTAAGAGCTAACTCCAGTGACCGCTCAAAGGGAGAGCTCAAGATCCCCCCATCCCTTTTTCTACCAGTGGCATCTTTTTCTTAAATAAATAAAAAATAGTCATCCTAAGTCCTTGTTGCTTCTGTTACAAGTTACCAGGTTTTGTATCTTTCCCCAAAAGCACAGAGTTGGATTTAATTTCCTCCAGCAGTCCTGCTGCTGCTGCTTTTTAAAATTCAGCATTTGCCAATGTCTGTTCCAAGGATTGGTAGTTCCCTCAAGATGCTCTGTGGCAAAAAAGAGCTCTGCACTCAGATGAGTTTGAAAAACGCTATATATTGGCTCCCTGCCCCCACTCTGAAGTTCATAATGCATACTGGCATATTAAATGCTCTGAGAAGTCCTGCAATAAATTTGTCTGACTGAGGACTGAGGGTTTCCCACACGTATTTGACTACAGAATCCACATTGGCGGTGGTTGTTATGTATAGACCAAATGTTTTGTTAAGCTTGTTTTGGAAAACACTGTTCTAAATGCCAGATATAGTCTTTGCTGAAATTTAAGTGAATAATTTTCTTTTTATTGTCTTCAAATGGATCATAATCTTTATATTCTTAGCTGGCTGGGAAAATTTTAATTCAGGTTTAGACATAGATTTTCCTTTCATTTTTTTGTTTTTACAAAAAGAATTTATTTGTTATAGATCATTAGAAACCACAGATGAGCAACATGTCATCTATAATTTTATTACTACTTTGGACAATAGGCCTCTTTAAAATAAATATTTCAACCTGATGTTTTTCTTAACAATTGAATAAATTTTTCTTTAACTGTTTTATAACATTAAGTGGATGAACAATATTCTTCTTCTTTTTTTTTTTTTTTTAAAAACAGTTTCTTGTTGGATAGCTAGGTTTTCCCAATTCCTAACACCTATAGTAGTTATGTTTGTAGTTGTATGACATAGTGGTTGCAATCATACGTTCTGGTTTCAAATCTTGACTCTTAGTACTTACTAACTGACCTTGGGCAAGTTAATTAATCTCTCTGACTTCACTTTTATCAACCATAAAATGAGGGTAATAATAGTACCAGTCTTACTGGGTTGTTAAGAGGATTAATAAATAAAATGCTTAAAACAATGAAAGCACATATATTATTTACTATTAAATACTTGTGTACATTGTTGATTATTTCTATAGAATTCCTAGTAGTAGAATTGCTAATATATCAATAGCCTGTAGAATGATAAGTATTTATTAGATACTGTCATGAGGCCCTAGCACATAGTGATGCCAGCTATTATGATGATAATGATGATGATGATGATGATGATGATGATGATGATGAGCTTAAGCACTGTACTAGGTTATGCGAATATGGCAGCAGATGAGAGAATCAAAGTCTTCCCCTCAGGGAAGCTTGTAGTCTCATGGTACTAAAGGCTGTATCAAGTTCCAAGGTATTTAAATGGATAACTTGTAAAAACTAGAGTGGAATAAATAAGGAGGGAAAGAGGGGACCTAAGATGACACTTTATTGGTCTGGAAGAGTTTAATGGGAACTGGGGACAGGCATACCTTGTTTTGATGAAGGTGTGAGCCAAAGCATCTTGCCTTCCAGGAATTAAGCTAATGAAATGTTACATGATCTTCCAAGGACCAAGGTATATTTCTTGCATTGTTTTCTTATTCCCCTCCCTAAATTTTAAGCTATTTTAGTTGAAGCACACATGTTCTTTTTGGTTTATGAATCACACAATTCACGAGTTTCCTATTCTCTTTCCTTGCATGGTAGAGAATGGGCTGTTGGCATGGTAACCATCCAGCCTTCCTTCAAACCTCCAGCCTTGCACTTCATTGCTCCGCTGTGCCAGACAACAGCTATGTCTGGACAGCAGAGCCCTACTGTTCTTTGGCTCCTGACTTACCATCTAGCTTACAAAGGGGATGTGGTCCTTCTTGGAGTAGCATACCCTAACCAGGCCTAAAAAGGTGATAGCAGGGAAAATGGAGCAACCAGTGAGCACTAAGCCTGTCTGTAAACAGTCTTCCCTATTTCATTTTGACAGTTTTAACCTCCCACTTTACAATTACAAACCTCATCTTTTTGTTTGGTTAGTCTGCCCCTATACTTTATTTCTAGTGATGGACCATCTTAGCACATTGCTTTTTTTTTTTTTTTTTTTCTTTTAGTAACAGCTTTGTTAAGATATAATTATATGCTGTATAATTTACCTATTTTAAGAGTATGATAGCTTTTAATATATTCACAGTAGTGCAACTAGAATCAATTTTAGAATATTTTCATCACCACAGATAGAAACCCTGTATTCTTTAGCAGTCACCCTTTTCCACCATATCCCCCTGTCCTTACCCCCCTTCTACCAATCCCACCAGCTAGGCAAATACTATTCTATTTTTTTTTTTTTATCTCTATAGATTTGCCTATTTAGAATCATATGATATGTACTCTTTTGTACCTGGCTTCTTTCACTTAGCATAATGTTTTCAAGGTTCATGCATGTTGTAACATGTCTCACTACTTTATTCCTTTTTATTGCTGAATAATATTTCATTATAAGATATATCACATTTGGCTGTTGACTATGAATAATGCTATGAATATTCATGTGCAAGCTTTTGTATATTTTTATTTCTTATATGTGTATATATATATATGTATATATATCTAGGAATAAGATTGCTGGGTCGCATGGCAACTCTTTAACTTTTAGAGAAACTACCAAACTGTTTTCCAAAGTATTTGCATTTTAAATTTCCATCAGCAGTGTATGAAGATTCCAATTTCTTTATATCTTGTCTAACACTTGTTGTTATTCATGTTTTTTATTATAGCCATCCTAGTGGGCATGAGGTTGTTATCTCCCTGTGGTTTTGAATTTCTCTGGTGATTAATAATATTGCGCATCTTTTCATGAGTTCATTGGCTATTTCTACATCTTATTTGGAGAAATATCTATTCAGATCTCTTGATCTTTTTACTTGGGTTATTTTTCTATTTATTATTGAGTTATCAGAGTTTAAGTTCTTCATATATTTTAGGAACAGGACCATTAGCAGATGATTTGCAGAATTTTTCTCTCATTCTATGGATTATCTTTTCACTTTTCTATTGATGTCCTTTGAAGCACAACTGTTTTAAATTTTGATGTCTAATTTTTTTTTTTTTTATTGTTTGTGTTTTTGGTGTTAACATCTAAGAAACCAACACCTTATTTGAAGTCATGAAGATTTACCCCTGTGTTTTTTTCTAAGAATTTTATCATTTTAGCATTTACATATAGGTCTTTGACTATTTCAAGTAAATTTTTGTACACAGTGTGAGCAAGGGGTCCAACCTCATTATTTTACATGCGAATTATCCAGTTGTCCCAGTGCCCTTTGTTGAAAAGAGTGTTCTTTTCCAGTTGAATGGTCTTGGTACCCTTGTCAAAAATTAATTGACCATAAATGGGAGGGTTTATTTCTGAACTCTCAATTGTGTTCTGTTGATCTATATATCCTTATGCTAGTATCACACTGTCTTTTTCGCTGGTTCTTCTTCTTCCTCTTAACCTCTTAACCATTTCCCACCTCTGAGCTCCAGACCTATGTTATCCATCAATCTGCCTACTTGATAACTTCACTAAGATGTCCAGTAGGTAACTGAAACTTAACATGTTCAAACCTTAACCTCTAAGCTTACATATTTTATAGAAAGAAAGAAGAAAAATAAGCTGATATTTGCAAAGCATTTACTGTTAAGACTATACTATGCATTATGTCATTTATAACACATTTCAATGTTATGACAATTTGGGGACACTGTATACTTGTCCACACTAGTGAGTTGTGGGGCTGAGGCTTGAACTCAAGTCAGTTTGGTTCCAGAGCCCGAGCTCCTTTTTAACAGCTATATTATACTTTTCCACAAATGATGAAGTATATAGTTCTCCTTTTCTCTCCTCAGGATTGTCCTTTGGAGTAGTAAGGAAAAAGGATCCCAGGTGAATGGAATAGGAATGCTTGTGAGTCATGCAGTGCTTTAGAGCTGCCTCTTTCCTTTTCTGTGTAGAGAGGAGACGTAAGATGTGTCCAGCGTGCAGACAGGCTTCCCTACTCCATGGGAAAACTCACCTTGTATTTCTGGTGAATTTCTCCTTGCCAATTTCCCAGATTAGAGTTTCTGTGGCCTGAGACACATTTTATACTCATCAGAATTGCTCTCACTCATTTGTTTAACTGGATTCTCCATCTTTATTCCCATTTGTTCAAGAATTGTCAGCCTCCAGGGATTTATGCAAGATATCCCACACACTAATATTTGCTTGTACAGCTCCTAGCACTGAAAATTTGTTCCGTATTTCTTGTTTTTTTTTCTTTTGTTGAGACTGTCTCACTTTGTTGCTCAGTAGAGTGTCATGGCGTCACAGTTGCAGCAACCTCAATCTCTTAGGCTCAAATGATTCCCTTGCCTCAGCCTCCTGAGTAGCTGAGTCTACAGGCACCTGTCACAACACCTGGCTAGTTTTAGAGTCAGGGTCTCACTCTTATTCAGGCTGGTCTTGAACTCTTGTTCAGCATTTCTGACCCTTCTGGGTCAAAAATTTTCTTATTGAAATATTGGTTATCAAAAAAATTTACTCGTTGCTCTTAAAAAGCAGTGGTAAGTCCATTTTCCAAAGTAAGTCTATTCCTGTTGGGAATATGTTTTTGCAATAAATTCTGACCAGACTAAAAAGCCTGTTCTCAGGTGGCATCTGCAATCCCATTTGGTCCGAATTCTATGTGTCCCAAAGGTAGCTAAGACAGGTGAGAAAACTGTGGTAATTTTATTCATCCACATGTCTTTTTTTGAGACAGAGTCCCGCTTTGTCACCCTCAGTAGAGTACCATGCATCATAGCTCACAGCACCATCAAATACTTGAGCTCAAGTGGTCCTCTTGCCTCAGCCTCCCAAGTAGCTGGGACTACAGGTGCCTCACACAGCTGAGCTATATCACCATTCTCATAGCCAGTTAGCGGCAGAGCTGCTTCTGTTCTTGGTTGCACTGGTTTACTCTGATGAAGTTTGTGTGTAGGGTTTGCCGTCCACTGCAGGGTGAAGTCCCAAACCTAGGTTTTGCCTCTTGGTGCCCAAAGATGTTACCCTTCCCAGAGGCTCCATCACTTGTACTTTATTCCTTATGTTGAACGTTTGTCGCTGTTGGAGGTAACCTATCTTCTGCCTTTTCTCATTCTGACTGTCAGCCAATCATGAGACAATACAGTAGAAAAATCACTGTATTTGGAGTAAGGAAGACCGAATTCAAGATAGGCTTTTGTGGCTTTGGACTTCTCTTTACCTCTCTGTTTCATAGACCAGATGAAGTCTATGAGAATTTGCAGCTCCAGTCTTCTCAGGCTTTATGATTCTATTTCTCTGATAAATGAACCTCAACTACCCTCTTAGTAGTTGACAGTGGCTTAACATGCTACAGCAGAGCTGGCAAGAATGTGGCTTCTTTTCCATCTCTCAGCCACTGGTCTCAACATCCTCACAAAGGAACTGGTCATGACCTCAGACTTCTCAACTGGTGTAGCTTGCTGAGTAATGACTACCGGTGAATCTCAGCTGAAATGTGTTTCCTCCTTGTCATTCCTCCTGCCTCTAATGCTTTAATCTAAAGGAGAAACCAGTAGTGATCAGGATACCACAGAAGAGCATGGGCTCTGCTGTCCACATTCAAAACCTATCTCTTATTTCCTTTCTCTGGGACATTAGGAAAGTTATTTAACTTCTCTGGACCTCAATTTCCTCATTTGTAATATGGGGTGTAATAGTTGCCTCTATCTGATGGGGTAGTAGAGAGGGTTAAATGAAAAAACACGTGTTAAACCTTTAGCCAACCTAATCAGGAAAAAAGAGTAAAACCTCTAATCTCATCAATCAGAAATGACAAAAACACAGCCACTGCCAGATGGAAAAGGAAGTAACCAGGGTATTTTAAGAAAATCCACCTCCAACGTCACTGAGCTTTGGTAAACAAGACTCTCAGAAGTTTTTTCAACAAGGGGAATGACACAGCTATTGCAACAATTAAAATTCTCTTCAGATGATTTTGCTTCTAGAAAATCTTTTTGATTAAACTGAATCTTCTTTAGAAGAAGGAATTCAAATAATCTTATATATGTGAAGGGATATACTTTACTTACTTATATAACTAAAGAACTAAAATTATTGGCAATGAGCTTCCCAGAGCAGAGCCACTTCTGCCCGGTATTAATTCCCCTCTTCATAAGATCAGGGCCTACAATGAGACCTGCTACAATCTCTAGAGTACCCTAAATTATGGAAGCTGACTAATTTTCTCCTCTGTGATCCTTGGTTAAGGAGTACTAGAATCCTTAGAATCTCCAAAGTGATATCTTTTCATAGAGTCGATTGGTGGCTGGAAGTCCCTAGGTCACCTGAGTATGGACTATTCACCAGAAGGACCAAAGCAGGATTAGGGTTTGGGACTTTAGTCCTACCCCCAGACTTCAAGGGAGGGGGAAAGGCTGAAGATTTTAAGTTGATGGCCAATGGTGAATGGTTTGATCAATCATGCCTACAAACTGAAGCTCCATAAAACCCCAAAAGAACAAAGTTTGGAGAGTTCTCAGAAGGCTGAGCACATGGAATTTCCTTGATGGAGGGTGATGCATCCAGAGAGGGCAGTGAAACTTTGCACCCTTTTCCCCATAATTTACCCTACCTTTCCTTTCATCTCTTTATAATACCCTTTATAAAAACAAAATCAATAAACCCAAGAAAGCATTTCCCTGAGTTCTGTGAGAAACACTAGGAATGTAATGAAATAGGAGGAGGGCATCATGGAAACCTTGATTTATAGTTGGTTAGTCAAAAGCACAGGTGAACAACCTGGGTCTTGTGAATGACATGATTAGCATTAGGATTTAGAGGGCAGTCTCAGGGCCAGAGTCCTCAACCTGCAGGATCTGATAACATCTCCAGATAGTATTGGAAATGAATTGGAGGACATCCAACTGATGTCCACTGAGGAATTGATGGCTTCCTCAATGTGCAATGGGAAAACCCAGACACATTTGGTCACAGAAGTTTTCTGTGCTGAATGTAGTGGGGTAAGAGCAAAGGAAAAACAATTGGTTTTTTCTTGCACAATATGAATACACGTATAGTAACTTAACCCAGACTTCATTAGTTTATTCCACTTATATTCAAACCTTACACTGAGCCATCTTTTCCTTAGTGCCCTGGAGGACATCGCATCTCACAAGCAGTCTTCTTAGAGCTATTTTCTCTTATCTCCTGAACTGTTATCTGTGCCCTGAGAAGCTAAAGGAGAGGGCAGATTCCAGATTTTTTTCTACTGCAGATGTTCATGGCAACTTGCTTTTCCCAATGCTGTTTCCCTTTCCAAATTGAAGGCACTGAGTCCTCACTTTGCTCTATATAAAAGATGGTAGAAGGCTCCTCTCTCTTCCTTTCTCCAATTATTTTTCAATGTTTCATAGAAAAAAAAATGCCACGCTTTCTTGGTCTTTGCCTCTTGCAAATAGAGATAAACACAAAGTGGGAACTAAGTAAATACTTAAAGAATAAATAAAATCTGAGGGCTTTAAGGGTCTGATCTCAACTCAGTTATTTTGTTGTTTCTTAATATATCTTCTAACTGCTGCATGAAACATAAATGCCAAAACTGAGAATGGTGCTGTTAGAACGTGTTTTTCAACCTTTTTTATCTCACGGCACACTTAAATTTCCATGACATACTTAAATTATGTTGATCAGGAGAAAAGAGTAAAAAAAAAAAAAAATACTTACTGTACTTTGGATTTCTTTCAAAAATAATTTAATAAATGATCATTAAAATTTTTGGCAACACACCTAAGATTCTCTCACAGCACACCCGTGAGCCCCAGCACACTAGTTGAAAAGCATTGTTTTAGAGCCTCATCCGCAGGAGGCCTGTCTTGGAAACACGATCCTCATGGACCAGGCATTTCTCATGCATGTTCAGTGGGACATTATTCTGGTAAGATGTTCAGCAGACAACATCTCGCTCCCTTACCTGTTAACATTACTTATAACTAAAGGCATATTAATAGGGAAACATTCCTCTTAGTGTAGACTTCTTAAAGAGGAAAATATTTCATTGAAATCATTTGCTTTGTGTACCACGATGCACAACTGCAGAGCTCAGGGCAAGTATAAGAAAAACTTCACTCATGTTGCCCGATGAATGTCCTCCCTTACTAGTTACTTAATAGCTGGCCTTTCTCAGGTATCTCCTCTAATGAGATGGACAACCCAGTCAGAATCGAAAATAATGATTTTTCTGTAAATTCCCACTCTCAGAATTATTGCACCCTTGGTTTCTCACACCCATGGCTGACTTTTTATGTTAAAAAATAAATAGTGGCCAGGTGCGGTAGCTCATGCCTGTAATCCTAGCACTTGATAGGCCGAGACCAGTGGTTTGCTTGAGCTCATGAGTTTGAGACCAGCCTGAACCAGAGTGAGACCACGTCTCTAAAAGTAACCAGGCATTGTGGTGGGCACATATAGTCCCAGCTACTTGGGAGTCTGAGGCAAGAGAATCACTTGAGCCCAAGAGTTGAAGTTGCTTTATGCTATAATGCCAGGGCACCCTACCAAGTGTGACAAAGTGAGATGCTGTCTCAAAAATAAATACATAAATAAATAAATGGTGCATTTAGAAGGAAGGAGAAGCAAAGATAGACTAAAGTCAGATTTGCCTTTAGCACTTTTTAAGGTCTAAGTCATTTTCAAGTCTTTAGCTCAATATCAAATATTTCTAAAATAGTCATCTTCTAGAAACAAGAAGAATATGTACAGCCCTGAGCTTAGATATATGGTGATATCAATGCAAATTCTGAGCTGTCTTCAGATCTAAAATACCACAAAGTTGAACTAGTAGCTAGAAGTAGAAGCCCCTAAAATGGGATGCATTTATCTTAGAATTTTTCAATATGATGGACCAGGATATTAAAAGAATCCTAATGCTTGAGAAAAATATAATTACTTTAACTTTGATGTTTCTTGTTACTATTTCTATTTTCCTTGGTTTTATAAGTTATGTAGTACCATTTTAATGAGTTTTGGTTATTTCAGCTAAGGTGTTCTCTTGCTGTACTTACATCATTAATGAGAAAGAACCAGAAATTGTACTAACATCTGGCCTGTCCCAAACCACACTGAACATACATTCACATTCTAAAAATAAAATACCACCAGTTAGTTTCAAAACAGATATTCTATGGAACACTGACCACTGGCCCTATTATGGATTATTATGCAGAATGCCCAGTGTTCCAAATGTCTTAGAAACTTTGTTTTGCAGTGTTTCAATCTGTTAATGACCTCCAGTTCCACATTGTTGAATAGGAGATGTTCAGTTCTACTGACTTTAAATATTGTTTGTTGTTCCTCTAACGTTAAATGCAGGGCTGGGACCCTCAAGACACTTTTCATAGAAAAGATCCTGATGGCCAATGGCTATAACTTATCTATAAAGAGAAAGAGCTTTAAGAAGACAATAACTGCTATTAATAAATTGCTTTATAATTGTCCTCAAGTTAGACATTGTTATGATTCAACATTAAGATGATAAATTTGGCTCCTGCCACTTTCAGAAGCCAGAGAAGAGAGAGCAGAACAGGGTATCACGGCTGTCTTCATATACCTGACAGATTGCTACCTGGATGAGAGACGCACCCACTCTTCTATTCTCCACAGTTGTTCCCCAGTAATGATTAATTTTCTGCAAGATAAAGGAGTTGAGGAGATTGGATTAAAGATGGTGGCAGAGTAACAGCTTCCATGCAACTGGGCACAGCGAGTCTGGGGAGACAAGACTCCAGGCATCTCTGGCCGGTGGGATCTGCCTATGATCATCCCTTTGAGGATACAGGGAGCCAGCAAGGGACTTCTGGACCCCTGGAGGAGGACAAAAACAGTGGAAAACTGGCAAGTGGCTGCATGTGTTCGATCGACCTAATCACACCGGCAACTGTGAGTACAAGCAGCAGTGAGGCTGCAAACCGGAAAGGCCTTACCTGTGAACTGTTTTGGTGTTCTTGGACTTGGCACTCAGTTGAGCTGCCTTGGGGAGAGCTTGAGCAGGACTGTGGAGAACATTGGGCATTGTCTGGGGCCCCAGAATGAGCCACTGAGT
>CAUYPK010064200.1:0-25336 GCA_963574355.1 Loris lydekkerianus | reverse complement strand
CCTCTTTCATGTTTACATGGATGGAGCTGGAACATATTCTTCTTAGCAAAGTATCTCAGGAATGGAAGAAAAAGTATCCAATGTACTCAGCCCTACTATGAAGCTAAATGATAGCTTTCACATGAAGGCTATAACCCAACTGTAGCATAAGACTATGAGGAAAGAGCCAAGAAAGGGGAAGGGAGTGGGAAGGTTAGGGTGGATGGAGGGTAATAGGTTGGCCCACACCTATGGTGCATCTTAGAATGGGTACAGGTGAAACTTACTTAATTCAGAATACAAATGTCTATATACAATAACTAAGAAAATGCCATGAAGGCTACGTTGAACAGTTTCATGAGAATATTTTAGATTGTATATGAAACCAGCACATTGTACCCCTTGATTGCACTAATGTACAGAGCTATGATTTAACAACAACAAAAAAAATCAAATAACTGTAAGTAGCTGGATTCATTTCTTGGTTCTCTATTCTGTTCCAGACATCTACTTCTCTGTTTTTATGCCACTGCCATGTTGTTTTGATCACTTGTGATTTATAGTACAGTCTCAGGTGTGGTAGTGTGATTCCTCCTGCTTTGTTTTTATTTCTTAGTAATGTTTTGGCTATTCGAGGATTTGTGTGATTCCACATAAAACAAACTATTATTTTTTCATTATCTTTAAAATATGACGATGAAGCTTTAATAGGAATTGCATTAAAATTATATATTGCTTTGGGTGTATAGATATTTTAATGATGTTGATTCTTCCCAGCCATGAGCACGGTATGTTTTTTCATTTGTTAACATCTTCAGATATTTCTTTTCTTAAAGTTTCATATTCTGTTTATGGGCATTTTTCACGTCCTTTGTTAGGTATACTCTCAAATATTTCATCTTCTTTAGCACTACTGTGAAAGGAGTGGAGTCCTTGATTGTTTTTTTTGACTTCGCTATTTTTGGTATATATAAAGGCTACAGAATTATGGTGTTTATTTTGTAGCCTGAGACATTGTTATATTTCTTGATCACTTCTAAAATTTTGTAGTAGAATCCCTCATGTTTTCCAGATATATGATTATATCATCTGCAAAGAGTGAAAGTTGGATCTCTTCTGACCATATGTGGATAGCCTTGATTGCCTATTCTTCCCTAATTGCAATCACTAAAACTTCCATTACAATCTTAAAGAGCAATAGAGACGATGGACAACCTTGCCTGATTCCTGATCTAAGTGGAAATAATTTCAATTTAACTCCATTCAATACTATATTGGCTGTGGGTTAGCTGTAGTTGGCCTCTACTAGTTTAAGAAATGTCCCTTCTGTACCAATTTTCTTAAGTGTTCTGATCATGAAAGGATGCTGGTTATTATCAAAAGCTTTTTCTGCATCAATTGAGAGAATCATATGGTTTTTATTTTTTAGTTTGTTTATGTGTTGAATTACGTTTATAGATTTACGTATATTGAACCAGGCTTGAGACCCTGGGATAAATCCCACTTGGTCATGGTGTATATATTTTTTGATGTGTTGTTGGATTCTGTTTGTTAGGATCTTATTGAGTATTTTAGCATTAATATTCATTAGTGATACTGTTTTATAGTTTTTACTTCTTTTTGGGTCTTTTCCTGGTTTTGGAATCAAGGTGATGTTTGCTTTGTAGAATGTGTTGAGTAGTGTTCCGTCTTTTTCTATATTTTGGAAGAGGTTCAGTAATATAGGTACTAGTTCTTCTTGAAAAGTTTTGTAAAATTCTGTCATGAAGCCATCTGGTCCTGGGCTTTTCATTTTAGGGAGATTTTGTATAGTTGATGCTATTTCAGAAGTTGATGTAAGCCTGTTCAAAATTTCCACTTTGTTCTGCCTAAGTCTTGTTAGGTGGCGTACTTCCAAGTATTGGTCAATTTCCTTCAGATTTTCATGCTTCTGAGAATAAGTTTCTTGTGATATTCTTTAAGAATTTTTTTGAATTTCTGAGGGGTTTGTTGTTATTTAATCTTTACCATTTCTGAATGATGAAATTAGAGATTTTACTCTTGTTTTCTGGTTAGGTTGGCCAAAGTTTTTTCTATTTAATTGATCTTTTAAAAAAAACAACCTTTGGAATTGTTGATTTGTTGTATAATTCTTTTGTTTTTCAATTTCATTTAATTCTGCTCTGATTTTGGTTATTTCTTTTCTTCTGCTGGGCTCAGTGTTGGAATGTTCTACCTTCTCTAGTTGCTATAGATGACCCATTAATTTATTAACTTCCTGTCTTTCCGTTTTCTCGAGGAAGGCTTGCAGTGCTATAAATTTCCCTCTTATAATTGCCTTTGCAGTATCCCAGAGGTTCTGATAATTTGTGTGTTCATTGTTGTTTTGTTCCAAAAATTTGGTGATTTCCTTCTTAATTTCATTTATAACTCATCTATTCTCCAGCATAAGGTTATTTAGCTTCCCTGTTTTTGTAAGGGTATGTAGATTCCTGTTGTTATTGAGTTTAAATTCTATTCCATGATGGTCTGAGATGATGCAAGGAATAATTTCTATTTTTTGAATTTGCTGAGATTAGATTTGTGGCCTAGAATGTGGTTGATTTTGGAGTATGTTCCGTGGGCTGATGGGAAGAATGTGTATTCATTTTTGTTGGGATGAAATATTCTGTAGATGTCTGTTAAGTCTAGGTGTTAAAATGTGAATTTTAAATCTAAAATTTCTTTGCTTAGCTTCTTTTTGGAGGATCTATCCAGCACAGTTAAAGGGGTGTTGAAATCTCCAACTACTATGGAACTGGAGGAAATCAAGTTGCTCATGTCTATTAGAGTTTCTCTTATAATTAAAGTGCTTTCTGGTTGGTGCATAAATATTAATAATTGAAATCTCATCATATTGAGTATTACCTTTAATAAATATGAAGTGTCCATTCTTATCCTTCCTTATTTTGGTTGGTTTAAAGCCTGTTGTATCTGCGAATAGGAATGCAATGCTTGCTGTTTTCTGCTTTCCATTTGCCTGGAGTATAGATGACCATCCCTTAACCTTGAGTCTATATTTATCTTTTAACGTAAGATAAGATTCATGTATGCAGCAGGTATCTGGCTTGAGTTTTTTGTTGTTGTTGTTGTTTTTTAAATCATAGCTACGTACATTAAAGTGATCAAGGGGCACCACACTCTGGTTTTATAGGCCGTTTGACACATTTTCATCACACTGGTTAACATAGCCTTCCTGGTTTTCTTAGTTATTGTGTTAAGACATATATATTCTACATTTACTAAGTTTCACTTGTACCCTTGTAAGATGTACCGCAGATATAATCTCACCAGTCACAATGGCTTGAGTTTTTCTATTTAGTAAGCCAACTTGTGGCTCTTCAGAGGACAATTTAAGTCATTCACATTAATTGAGTATATTGATAAGCCTTTTGAGTGTCCAGTGGACATTTTTAACCCTTTTGCGACTATGGAAGTTGGAATTTGATCAAAAGTTTCTGGGTGGGTTTTCTTTTTTGGTGGAGGATTCCTCTGGTCTTTATGGAGAATAGGTCTGAGAATATCCTGGAGAGCTGGTTTAGTTATTGCAAATTTCTTCAATATGTGAATGTCATTAAAGTATTTAATTTCTCCATCATAAATGAAACTCAGTTTAGCTGGGTATGGAATCCTGAGTAAATGCTATTTTATTTTAGGAGACTAATAGTTAATGACCATCCTCTTGTAGCTTGAAAGGTTTCAAAAGAGAGATCTATAGTTATTTAATATTCTTCCCCTTGTAGGTAATGGTTTTCTTTTGTCTGGCTGCTTTCAGAATTTTCTCCTTCATAGTAACTTTAGTGATATTGATTAGGATGTGTCAGAGGCATGTCTTATTTCAGTTGAGTCATGCTGGAGTTCTGAAACTGTCTGCTATCTGAATTTCAGAATCTCTTGGCATGTCTGGAAAGTTCTCTTTCATAATCTCATGAAGAAGAGACTCTGTGCCTTGTGAAACTGCTTTGTCACTTTCAGGGATCCCTATAAGATGAATTTTGTTTTTTTTTGAATTATCCCAGAGCTCTCTGAGAGAGTGATCTGTTTTTGCCCTCCATTTCTCTTCCTCTTTGAAAGTTTGGGAGCATTTGAAAGCTTTGTCTTCAAGGTCAGAAATCGTTTCCTCTTCTTACTCCATTCTGTTACTGAGGGATTCTACTGTGTTTCTCAGATCTTTGAGGGCTGCAACTTATTGTTTCAATGTGTCAAAATTTTATTCATTTGGTCTTTGAATTCATTGAATTCTTGAGACATCTTCTGAGTTACTGCTTGGAATTCTAATTGGATCTTATTTGCTATTCATATTCTGAATTTAATCTGACATATCAATTATTTGTGCATGGGATCTTATGCTGTGTCTCTCCCATTGTTCCTTGGGGGAGTTGATCTACTCTGATTATTCATATTGCAAGAGTTTTTCCATTGATTTCGCCTCATGATTGTTTTTCACCATTGCCTCTGGCCGTCCTCATAGTTGGTGAGGTATCTGTACAAGATTAGACCCCAGAAGTATCACTCTATTGTTGCAGGATCTTTGTCGGGAGTTACCCTGTGTAGGTCCTCTCAGGCTACCCCAGCCAGGGAGTTCTGGTTGTGGGAACAGCTCCAAAGTGTGACACATTCTGATCCAGCAACAGGGCGGGGGTTGTGCACATGGTTCTGGGATTGCCTGGCACCCAGTGACTTTGACACAGAGAGCCCAAGGCTCTAGCAGTCTCTGGCCAGGAGAAAGGCTCTACACAGAGGCAGGGAGGGCTTTAGAGGGTGCATGGCTACCAGAGTCCCTGGCCGGATGAGCAGGTTAGTGTGGTGGCGGGGGGGGGGGGGGTACAGGAGGGAAGACATGGGTTTGTGCAGCTCCCAGAGTTCCTGGTCAAGGTGTGCAGAGGCCTGGTGGGTGCAGGGTGCGGGTCATGACATTACTTGGCTGCTGTGGAGTTCTTGACCAGGGCAGGAGTATGGAGACCTTGGCAGGCACCACTTGGCCACCATCAAGTCCCTTGCTGGGGCTTCCCTGGCCAAGGTGGGCATACGGGGGTCCGGGTGGGTGCAGGTTGAGGTTCTTAGGTCGTGGCACCACAGGTATGAAGGTCTGTGTGTGTGCTGATCATATTGCAGCTCATATGGGGCCTGGGCGGGCTTGGGCGAGGGGTGCCTGTTGAGATCCTGGTGGAGGGTGGCTGGGTGTGTCCCCCGGAGTCTCTTTCTGGGGGGGGGGCTCTTGGTTTGGCAGACAGGGAGGGGGGCACTGCTCAAGAACCTCCTCCCTCAGTCTCAGCTGGGGTTAAGCTTCTGGTTCATTGATTAATCAGGGAAGTGTGTACTGGAAGTTCAGAATGGCAGGGAAGATCTTAGTTCCATATTTCTGCCTAGCAAGAGAGTGTTCAGAGTAGCAGCAAGGCCCCTCTGAGGAAGTAGTCTCCACTTCCCACAGCACTTACTCATGGGTTGAGGCAAGAGGTCCACAGTTCACCACTTGTCTATAAAAAACCCTCAGGAGTAAATGAAGGGAGAAAAGAAAGGAGACAGAAAAACAAAGAAAAACCATAGCTTTCTTGGGGGAGAGGACAGACACTCCTCCTTCCAGATGAATTTTGTACCTGAAGCTTGGTTTCTTGGAGTCTCAGCTTGACTTAGCAGAGATGAACTGCAGTTATCTCTCTCTCAGCTGGGTTCCCTGTCTTCAGCTTAGTTGGGCTGTTTCTGGACATTATCTTTCCTTCTGGACAGGAGCCTCCCTCTGAAGCTGCTCTCAGTCATCCATCTTGCCTTTACCCCTTCCAGTGATGGGTTTTTTAAATGAAGGTTTGTTTGGCAGTATCTCAAGAAGGATTACCATATGATCCAGTAATTCTATTTCTGTTCTGTCACCATGGATACCAGAACCATGTGTCAGATTTGAACTGGAGTTGATTTTCCAGAAAGTGGTCTTGGATATACTTCTGAATGACAGGACTTGAGGTGGCAGATTGGTCTTTGAATAATAAAATGGTGCATAGTTTGAACTTATCTAATGCAGGACCCATTTTTCTAGTTTCTTGGCACTCGCCTGCAGTGTTAGGGTGCTGCTGGTCCCTCTGCAGCCTCCAGCGGTATCACCTCTGTGGGCACCACTGTGGTAAAGCTGCTCGCACATGATGCTTGATCACCAACCTCCCTGCCTACCCACCCCCCATTCTCTTATTCTAATCACTTGTTACTAAACATAATTAAATCTCAAAGCTTAATAATGATTTGCTTTGAGCAAATTTACAGCATATACTACACTGCTCCTTTAATAACATCTCTTCCCTCACTTGTATTATTTTTTCTTGTGGTAAAAAATGCAGAACAAAATTTACCATCTTAATCATTTTTAATGGGTTGTACAGTTGTGCAAGGTATACAAACTCTGTTGTGCAACAGATACCTAAAACTTCAGTTCACAGAACTGAAACTCTTTATTTATTGAATAGCAACTCCCACATTTGCCTCTCCCTCTAGCCATGGGCAAACATCATCCTAATTTCTGCTTCTAAGATATTGACTACTTTCCATGGCACATGTAAATGAAATAATGTAGTATTTGTCATTTTGTGATTGTTTTATTTTATTTGGCATAATGTCGTCAATGTTCATCTATGTTGTGGAATATGACAGTACTTCCTTTTATGGTTGAAAAATGTTACATTGTATGTATATAACACATTTTCTTTATCCATTCATCTGTAGGTTGACACTTGGGTTGCTTCTACCTCTTGGCTATTGTGGATAATGTTACAAGGACTGTGGGTGTGTGGATTCTTCATCAAGATCCATTTTTCAATTCTTTTTGATCTTTACCCAGAGTGGGATTGCTGGATCATACAGTAGTTTTATTTTTACTTTATTTTGAAGGACTTCCATACCGTTTCTCATACTAATCATATTTATTAACATTCCCACCAATAACTAAAGGAGTCAAATTTTTCTACATCTTTGCCAGCACTTGTTATTTTTTTTTTTATAGTAGCCATCCTATTATTTGCATTTCCATGATTATTAATGATGCAGGTAATCTTTTCTTATGCTTATTGGCCATTTGTGTATCATCTTTGGCAAAATGTATATTAAGTTTTTTGTCCATTTTTAAATGGATTATTTTGTTGTTGTTGAGTTATAGGAGTCATTTATAGAGTCTTGACATTAACTATCAGATATATAGTTTATGAATATTTTTTCCATTCCTGCCTTTTCATTTTGTTGATTGTTTACTTTGTTATGCTGCCTTTTCTTTTATTTTGATGTACTTTCTTGAGCAAATGGAGTTATATTTTTAGGGAACTGAGTACTGCCTATCAGATATGTTTTCCATCTGTTAAGTATATTCTGGTAGAGAGACGGATGAGGTCTGCTAATTAGAGTGTTGTGACATAATTACTACTACTATAAGCCTAGACATAGACCTTCTATCCTCATATTCTGATTATAAGAGAAATTAGATAATTTTCACTCTTTCCTATTGCTCATTATAACATTCATTTATCCATCCATTTATCCATGTATACATGTATCCATCTATTCATACATTCCCTCAAAATATGTACACACACACACAAATACATATAAAATATCTTTGATGTTCCAAGCACTGTTCAAGTTGCTTGAGATATAATAATGAACAAAGCAGACAACAACCCTTGATCCACAATGGGGTTTATATTTTATCAGTTAGAAAAAGTAGTAAGCCAGATTATTGTAATGATTTGTTGTATCCAGCTGGAAATATTGACCTCCATTACTACTTTAGGATCAGGACTGACAGGAGGACTCAGGCACTTGAGTGAAGACTGGTTTAGATTCTCTTAATTCTGGATAGTGTCAGAGATCTCTCTTTGGATTTCCTTTCCTAGATCTCATACACATGATCCTCCTTCTGTTAATACCATATTTCTTAATATATATTAGAAACATTGCTTTGCTGGTGGTAGGTGGGAAATGACCTAGTAAGACGGTCTTTGAGGGAGAAAAAAGTAGTCAATTATCTGTGTCTCAAAACAAAGAAATATTTGAGACTTAGCCCTCCCTTCTCTTCTACACTTCTTTCAAAAACATATTGCCCTTTTGTGAGTAATTTGCACTTCCAAAATTTTGTATAATATGCCTAATCATGTTCTTGGCATGAGAAGGAGGAGAATTACAATTTTATTTGTTTCATAACTCCTACTAGGTAGAGCTCTGTAAAATGTCTTGCTCAATTTTTCTGGGGGTTTCTTCTGTTTTCTTTGCTATACTTCTATTGTTTATTGATTCTATTGTCACTTTTGGGACTTTCTAAACTAAAGGGCTCATTTTTCTTTCTCTTGATTCCAGTTCCTTGCTCTTCTAGTGACATTTTAATTCCGGACCATATCTTGTATGTGATATATGGTAATTATCTATTCCTTGATCTCTGATCATGGTTGGCAAGAATCTTGATTCTTCATCTGCTTCCAGACATTTTACCCGTTGTTTATCTCTATGTCTTCTGATAGCTTATTCTTCCAGCTCTGGATCTACCTTATGATGCCATAGATTTGTTGGAAAATGAGGTAGCTGTCTGTCTTATGTCACCCTCAGAAAGTAACTATCTGGGCTGAGTACATTGGATAATTTATGGCTTTCACATGAAAGCTATAACCCAGTTATAATCCAAGAATAGGGGGAAGGGGGAAAGGGAGGGGAGAGAGGGGGAGGTGGGCGGAGGGAGGCTGATTGGTGGAATTACACCTGTGGTGCATCTTACAAGGGTATATGTGAAACTTAGTAAATATAGAATGTAAATGTCTTAGCACAATAACGGAGAGGGTACCTGGAAGTCTATGTCAACCAGTGTGATGAAAATGTGTCAAATGGTCTATAAAACAAATGTATGGTGCCCCATGATCGCATTAATGTGCACAGCTATGATTTAATAAAAATAAAAAGAAAAGAAAAGAAAAGAAAGTAGCTATCTGTTATAGTCTCATGGATCCCCATTTTATTTGTGTATATGTGTGTGTACCCCCTTACAATAACAGTTTCACTATGCATACTTCCTGCTATGTAAATAAGTACTTCATCTTATTTGTCATAAAACCATATTGTTTAAGGTGCAAGAAGTGCACTTAATTATAATGTTAAATATAGTGTTAAAATCCACCGTGTCTTTAATGACATCAAGTTTATAGTTTTTAATTCCTGTTTACATTAACTTCATACTGTTACTACTCAAGTCTTATTGTGTTGCCACAGATATCATTGTGCCTTAGGTCACAAAGGGTCAGAAAGGGAAATTCTTTTCTATGCTCCCAAGTGATTCAACCCAAGTTAGTCCCAAACTCCTCAAATTGCCAAAGCTCTCCACAAGAGAATTTCCACCTAGTCCCTGAAATCAGTTTCTCTTACTTCCTCCTTTTCTTTCTAGCCAAAATGAATTATTTGCTTTTCCTCAAACAGGCCACATTTGGTTTTCAACTACATATTTTCATTATTTCCATTCCTTCAACTGAACTTCTATTGAAGTTTTGGAGAGGTGCTAATATAAATAATATCTATTGCTGTCTAGATGCCAGCTTTATCATAGTAGTAATCAGTGACTCAAAATAGGTAGGGAGGTAAGTAGTACATGTAAGGCATGTCATGATATATCACCTTAACTAATAACAAATAATCCTAAAGAAATGCCATAGGGCACAGAAAGAGGAATGAAAAATGGGGTTTTTACCCCTTAAGATCACAGTGATTAATAATCATGAAAACAGAATAGAAAATTCAATTGGCTAATAAAAATTCTAACATGTTGTACCTCTTCATACAAAATGTAATGACATAACAGACATTAGGGATTTAGAAGGGGGAGGATGTGAGGTAAGTGCAGACTAAAAGATTACCTTTTTGGTACAATGTACACTATTAAGGTGATGAGTACACTAAAAACCTCAACTTCTCTACTACAGAATTCATTTGTGTAAAAAAAAAATTTGCACCCCTAAAATATTTTACAATAAAATTTAAATAAAATAAACAGTAAAATAAATTCTACCAAACACTAGTCAAATAAATGTAAACTAAACCCTTAAAAACCTTAATAAGACACTATTATGTCCTAACACAATAATAAAGAAAGTGAGGTAAAGGCTATGTTAACCAGTTTGATGTAAGCATTCCAAATTGTATATAAATCCAGCACATTGTACCCCACAAATGCATTAATGTATACATCTATGATTTAATAAAAAAGACACTATTTATTGTTCATAAGAATTGAAAAAGGAAAAATTCTGATAATACCAAAGGCTGGTAAGAACATGAGGTACAGGGAATACTGAGTGGGAAGTGTACATTGGTATATCCTTCATAGAGAGTAATTAGGCAGTAGCACCAAATTGCATACAACCTATCCTTCTACAGACAGCAAGTTATGAATAAGCATTGTATTTTATCTAGAGAAGAACTCACCCATGAATTCAAGAAGACATGTACAACAATATTAGCATGTAAAATAATTGTGTCATTCATTCAATACTAATTTATCAAATGGCTGCCATGAACCTGGTACTACTAGGGTTATGTCATTAGACAAAGCAGACAAAAATCCATATTCTTGTGGAGCTGACATCCAAGTAGAGAAAAACATTGTTTATTCTATAGAAAAAAATGAAAATTGCCTAAAGAACAACCAAGTAGAAAATGAAGAATAACGTATTTTTTTCCAACAACAAATTACCAGAACACAGCTACTACACCAAGGAGCCAGATATTTCTCATACCTTTTTGTGACAAAGGAAAATTACAGAATGATACCTAGTATATAGAATGTATGTGAATATTTACATATATATATATATATATATATATATATATATATATACACATACAAGAATTGTTTATTAATTTAAAAGGAATGGAAAAATACTCACTAAACATATGATGATGGTTGCCTTTGGAGAATATTTGTCCTATGGGAATGAAATACAATTTAGGATGCAGACATAAAATACTTTAATGTTAGCTGTAATGTTTGATTTATTTTATTTAACGCAAATCAAAACTGATAAAAATGTCCATTAGTCCATTTAGTGTTGTTGTAAAGGAATACCTGAGGCTGAATAATGCATAAAAAAAGATTTAAATAAATAATATTTGGCTTAGTATTCTGATGTCTGGAATTATTTGAGATTGGGTATCTGCATATGGTGAGGACCATAAGCTATTTTCACTCATGGCAGAGGTGAAGAGTAGCTGGTGTGTACGGAGATCACATGATGAAAAAGGAAGAAAGAGGGAGAGAGGAGAGAGAGGGAGGGATGGGGAGAGAGAAAGAAAAGAGAGAGAAAGCAGATATCAAGCTTTTTTTGGCCAAGTTTTCCTGAGAGTGAAATCTCACTCATTCCCCAAGTACAGCATTAATCTATTAACAAGGGATCAGCCCCCATGACTCAAACACCACTCAATACTGCCCTACTGGATATTAAATTTTAACATGCGATTTGGAGGGAACAAACATCCAAACCATAGCTTTTCTTAATTTTCTATTTTGGGTAGTAGGTTTCTTTTCATTTTCTTTTAATTTCAGATTAGTATGAGGATATGAATGCTTATGTTACATTGTTTTCATTTCTAAAGTTCAAGTTGTAGGTGAGCCCTTCATTGGGGGGTGGTGCTGTATCCCCTTACATTGTGCACATTAGGTGAAAATTTGCCTCCATTCTCTGCTTTCCCTCCTCCCCCTCACTTAAATACAGTTGTATTCTTTTTACCATGTGGTGGGTAGTTTTTTATATATTGGTTTCATATTAGTATTGAGTACATTGGATACTTGTTTTTTTCATTCTTGTGATACCTTATAAGAAGAACGTATTTAAACTTAATACAGGTAAATACAAAAGTTGTAAAGTCTCCATCATTTTTTATGGCTGAACAGTACTCAATGGTAAACATATACCATATTTTTTAAATTCATTCGTAGGCTGTTGGGCACTTGAGTTGCTTCCATATCTAGGCAATTGTGAATTAAGCTGAAATAAGCAATTGCTGAAGTGCAGTTGTCCTTGTGGTAAAATATATATATATATTTTTCCTTCTGGGTAGATACCTAGTAATGGGATTGAAGGATCAAACGGAAGGTCAACTTTTAGTTTTTGGAGAATTCTCCATACTTCTTTCCATAGAGTTTGTATTAGTTTGCAATTCTACCAATAGTGCAAAAGTGTTCTCTTCTCCTCACATCCACACCAGCATCTGCACTTTTGAGATTTGTGATATGGAGCAATTTGACTGAAGTTAAGTGATACTACAGAGTGGTTTGGATTTTCATTTTTCTGATGATTAAGGATGATTAAGGAGCTTTTCCTCATGTGTATGTTGACCATTTGTCTGTCTTCTTCAGAGAAGTTTCTGCTCAAGTCTCTTGTCTACTTACGAATGGGATTATTTTTCTTTCCTTGTTTAATTTGACTTCCCTATAGATTCTAATTATAAGCCCTTTGTGAGATTCACAGCATGCAAATATCCTTTCCCATTCTGAAGGCTGCCTGTTTGCTTTTTAGTTATACCCTTAGCTATGCAGAAGCCTTTTAGCTTGATGTAGGATAATATTTAGAAATAAACATATCCTACATCAAGCACACAAAGTGAACTCAGTGTGAGTTTAAAATGGCTTCATATTTTTCCAGAGGCTTAAGGGACATGGGCCCCCCTGGGACACACACAAAGTTGGCTTTCCTGGAGTTAAAAATTCCACAAGCCCATTCTCTGAAGCTGTGCATCCCCGTGAAGTCTGAGATCAAAGGGCATGCTGCCCTTCCTCAGAGACATGGGGCAGAGGGTTGACATATGTTAACAACATATTGTCAGAGGTCTATAGGTGCTCTGCCCTGAGGAAGACACAGTCGTTACTTCATACTGAGTAAACTGAGTGAACACTTGAAGATACTCTTTCATTAACTCTGTTCCCCTGTGGCTACTTTCTTCTTTGTGATCTTTTACTTAGATACCTACCAAGAGATTAGTCAGTGTCTAGAAGATGTTTACTGCAAAAGTGATTGTGTTGATATGGTAACAGAGTATTTCCTTTCAAGTTAATTTCAGATAGGTAAAGTGAGGTAATGGTGAAACTAACAGATAATAGATTAAGTGTGTACGTGACTAGAAAGGTATAAAATTAAAACCCTGAATAAAGAATTTTGCTACACACCATCCCATTTCATGTATCTGTTTCTTGACTTAATAATTACAGAAGCGAGTTTACACCCACAGCAAAGCTGCTGTTTGTTTGCGTCTCCGGTCATGCAACACTTGATCATGTCCCATTTATTTATTTTTGGTGTTTTTGCAATTGACAAGGAGTTCTGTTTTATACAATCTTTTCCCAGGCTGATTTTGTCAAGAGATTTTTTCCCACACTTTCTTCTACGATCTTTACTATTTCATGCCTTTAATTTAAACATTTTAATAATTGATAGCTGATTTTTGTCAATGGTGAGAGTTTCAGTCTACATGTGGCTAACCAGTTCTCTCAGCACCATTTATTAAATAGGGATTCTTTTCCCCAGTGTTTGCTTTTGTTGGGCTTATCAAAGATCAGATGGCTTTATGTGGCTGGATTCATCTCTAGGATCTCTATTCTATTACATAGATCTATATCTCTATTTTTGTGCCAGTTCTATACTATTTTGATCACTGTAGACTTGTAGTATAATCTGAAGTCTGTAATGTGATGCCTTCATATTTGTTTTTGTTTGTTTCAAATTGCATTGGCTATGTGTGTTTTTGCTGGTTCCATATGAAATGAAGTAATATTTTTTCAAGATTTTCTAAGTATGACATGGGTGCTTTCATGGGTATTAAATCTTTATATTGCTTTGGGTAGTATAGACATTATAACAATGTTGATTCTTCCCAGCCATGAGGATGGTATGTTATTACATTTGTTTATGTCTTCTGCTATTTCTTTTCCTGGGGTTTCATAGCTCTGTTTATAAAGATCCTTCACATCCTTTGTTAGATATATTCCAAGATAGTTCATTTCCTTTGAAGTTACTGTGAAGGTATTGTGTATTTTATTTGATTATCAGTTTGACTATTACTGTAGTATTTGAAGGCTACTGATTTGTGGATATTGACTTTATATCCAAAGACATTATTGTATTTCCTGATCACTTCTAAGAGCCTCTTGGTTGAGTCCCTGGGGTTTTCCAGGTATAAGATCATGCCATCTGCAAAGCATGAGAGTTTAATAACCTTCTCTTGCCTGATTGAATTAGCTAGAACTTTCAACATTATATTCAATAGCAGTGGAGATAGTGGACATTAATTTTTGGCTCCAGTTCCAAGTGAAATGTTTTCAGTTTTAGTCCATTCAATATAATATTAGCTGTGAGTTTATTATAGATGGCATCTATGAGTTTAAGAAATGTCCCATCTATATTAAATTCTTATGTCTTCAATTCAGAGAAGAATGCTGTATTTTGTTAAATGGATTTCTGATTCAATTAAGAGGATTATATGGTCCTTGTTTTTGCTTTTAATTATGTGCATTATATTTATGAATTTACATATGATAAACCAACTTTACATTCCTAGGATAAACCCCACCTATTTTTGAATTGGTATTCATTATTGAAAATGGTCTATAGTTTTCCTTTTTGTTGAGTCCTTTTTTGGTTTTGGAATCAGCATGATATTTGCTTCATAAAACTTGTTGGAGAGGATTCTTCATAGGTTATGCAATATAGGTACTATTTCCTCTTTGAAGGTTTGGTAGAATTCTGGTGTAAAACCATCTTGTATAGAACTTTTCTTTTTCAGAAGGCTATGCATTTTTTGATGAAATTTCAGGCTTGATATAGGTATATTCAAAATTTCTAATTATTTCTGGTTGAGTTCAGGAAGGTGCTAGGATTCCAGGTATTGGTCCCTTTATTCTACATTATTAAAATTCTGTGCATAGAGTTTTTTTTATAGGAATCATTGAGGGTATTTTTTTTTTTATCAGTTTTTGGCAGGGGCTGAGTTTGAACTCGCCACCTCCGGCATATGGGGCTGGCACCCTACTCCATTGAGCCATAGGCGCCGCCCATGAGCGTCTTATGTATTCCTGTGGTATCTGTTGTTATATCCCCTTTTTTGTTTCTGATTGAGGTTATTAGAGATCTTGCTTTTCTATTTCTGGTTAGTCTGGCCAAGGACTTATCAATTTTATTAATCTTCTCAAAGAAACACTTTTTTGTTTTGCTAATCTTCTGAATGATTCTTGTGTTCTTGGTTTTATTTAATTCTGCTCTGATTTTTGATGATTTATTTCTTCTGCTAGGTTTCTGATTAGGTTGTTCTTCCTTTCCAGTTGCTTGAGATGGTCCATTAGGTTACTGGCTTGCTCTCTTTCTGTTTTGTGAATGCTATAAATTTCCTTCTTAGGACTGCCTTTGAAGTATTCCATAAGTTTTGATAGATTTTGGCTTCATTATTGTTTTGTTCAAGAAACCTAATGATTTTCTTTCTTATGTCTTCTTTGACCCAGCTAATATTCACCATAAGTAAGGTTAAATTTCCATCACTTTATGTAAGAATGCAGATTTCTGTTGGTTTTGAGTTCTAATTTTATTCCATGATGGTCTGAAAAGATACAGAGTATAATTTGAATTATTTTATATTTGTTTAGGTTTTATCTGTGCCCAGAGATACAATCAATTTTGTAGAATGATATGTGGGCTATTGAGAAGAATGTGTACTCAATTTTATTAAAATGAAATGTTCTGTATATGTTTGTTAAGCCCATTTGTTCTATGGTCATGTTTAAGTCCATTAATTTTTTGTTTAGTTTTTGGTAGGAGGATCTGCCCAGTACTGTTAAAGGAGTGTTGAAATCTCCCGATATCATAGAGTTGCAGGATACCATATTGTTTGCATTAGTTGTTTAGATTAGTCATGGTTTGTTTTATATATCTGGGAGCATTTCCACTGGATGCATAGATGTTTAGGATTGAAATTTCTTCATGTAATATAGTTCCCCTGACCTGTATATAGTGTCCATCATTGTCTTTCCTTATTTTTCTTGGTTTAAATCCAATTATCTCTACCAATAAGATTGCAACCGCTGCTTTCTTCTGATTTTCATTTGCCTGGAATATTGTTTTCCATCCTTTCACCCTGAGTTTTGTTTTATCCTTGGAAGTTAGATGGGTTTCTTACAGATTGTATATATTAGTTTTTTTTTTTTTTTTTTTTTTTTCCAGTCAGCCTGCCTGTTCCTATTCAGTGGTGAATTTAAGCCATTTAATTTAATTTATAAAATTGATAGGTATGGAGGAGTTTTTTTTTTTTTTTTTTTTTGTTTGTTTGTTTGTTTTGTTTTGTGGATGGCAATCACTTAGTTTTATCCCTTGTGCTATTGTGTAAGTTAGCCTTTTTTCTTTAAATTCTGGGCATGTTTACCCTGCTGGTATATCATTGTCCTGGTCATTATGAAGAATGCATCTAAATACTTCCCGAAGAGCTGATTTTGTGACAAATTTCCTCAACATTTGCTTGTCAGTAAAATATTTTATTACTACATCACATGAAACTTAGTTTAGCAGGGTACAAAATCTTGGGTAAAAATTATCTTGTTTAAGATTAAAGATATATGACTACCTTCTTTTCTAGCTTGAAAGTATTCCCTGAAATGTCTGCTGTCACCCTGATATTTTTCCCTTTGTAGGTAAGACTTTTATTAAGCCTACCTGCTTGCAGAATATTCCTTCATTTTGACTTTGGCAAAGCTAATTACAATGTGTTTAGGACAGACTTTGTTCTGGGGTTTTAAAACTATCTGATATCTGGATTTTTTGGTCTCTCAAATTGATTGGGAAATTATCTATCATGGCATCTTAAAGTAGAGCTTCAGTTCTTTTAGAATATTTCTTTTCCCCTTCAAGAATCCCTATAATCAAATCTTTAGTCTTTTGGAGTAATCCCAGAACTCTCTCAGAAAATATTTTATACTTGTTCACTTTTTTTTTTTCCTGCCTATTCGAATGATTAGGTTAGTTAAAAAGTCTTGTCTTTGATTTTTAACTTTTTTTCTTCATATTATATTCTATTACTGATGCTCTTTAGTGTGTTTTGAATCTCCTTGAATGCTTCCTTCAATTCCTTAAACTCTGCTGTATCCTTCCTAATTATGCCTAGTTCCTTGTTGAATTGTTCTTTAATTTCACTTATTTCTTGAGACATTTTTTGGACTTCTTTTTAGATTTATTTTTCCATCTTCTCCTCAATTTCACACATCTTGTTTGCCATCCATATTTTGAGTTCTATTTCTGACATTTCAATAGTTTCTCTATGGATGGTGTTGTCTGCTGTATCTCCCTTGTAATTTCTTGAGGAAGTTGATGTACTCTGATTTTTCATGTTGCCAGGGTTCTTCTTCTGGTCCCTTCCCATATGTATTTATAGTTTATTTATTATATTAATTATATTCTTTAAGCTGAAATTTTAGGTTGTCCCTAAGGAGTCATTGAGAGATATTCTAATTTGGGACATTTAGGAAGAACCCCAGGGACCTTTTTGGCAACTGAAACTAAAACTGTCAGGCTGAAATCATTTCCAGTGATACCTTGATATAAAATTCACCACCCCTTCACTTCTGACTGTTGACATTACTTAGAGTTTATATCTGTAGCCCTTCCCACACAAAGCCTTCCAAAGATTCTTTTTGGGGCTATATCATGGGAGTCTCTGAGGTCCAGCTTGCCTTCCCTAAGTTGGGTGGGGTAACTGTAGGGGGGAATAGCTAACTGGTACTCTTACACTGGGCATGTCTCTTGGTTAGCAGCCAATCTCCTTCTGTTCTAGTATCAGCCTGCCCTAATCCCAGTTTAAAGGACCCACAGAATTTCACCAAAGTCCCTGCTTTAGTAGATTCCAAACACAGTGGGCACCCAATTGTTCCTACCCTACTCATTTTCTGCCCAGAGGAATGAATAGCCCTCACAAAAACAAATTCAAAATGCTGGGGTTTTTCACCAAAGTCCTGGCTGTAAGTGATAAGATATATTGTGACCCTTATCAGTAGCTGTGGGAGGGGAACCTTGTCTGCATTCTTCTTCCTGGACCTTGGTAAGACAGATCTACTTGAGGCTAGGCCTGTGTCTCTCCAAGTTGGCAGTGTGGGATCCAGGCTGAACCTCCAGGAGAGGCCCTCCAGACACAGACACTGAGAAAGCTACTCTAGAGGTCAATGAAAAGGTTCTCTCCAGCAAGAGGGACACCCAAGAGAGACCCCATCTTGTGAAAGTCAGTGTAGCCAAGACACAATATTCTGTCATAGTGATGGGGGATGTGGCACGCTCTATTCACCAGCCACACAATGTAAAGGGACACATTAGGAGGACAGAACCTGCTTCCCTTTCTCCATGGGCTGTTAACAATCAGGCCAATTGTGTTGAGGAGGGAAACTAGCTTCTGTGAACCTCAGTTCCATGGTTGATCTCTAGTTTCTTTGTCTTTCTGGTGTATGGGGGTGTGCCAGACCCTCCAGGATGCCTGTACTAGCCGGGCTATCACTCCAACTGCTGGAGTGCTGGGATGCTGGCCTCTACATTGGCCAGTCTGTCCATTGACCAAAGCGAGGGGGACACAAAGTCATAGAGACTGTTTGTTCACTTTTCTGCCAGGCTGTTTGGGGACCCTAAGTATGGAAATTCCTAGGTGCAGGAAGACTGATGCTTTGTGGCTCTATACCAGGGGGTGGGAAATCCTGTAGTTAGTGCTCTGTGTGCTAGAGCTCACAAAAAGCACCTGGGAGTGGGAGGGGCCCACCTTATCTCTTTGTTCCTTATTAGGCTCCTTTAGTCACTTTAGTCCATAGCTTTTCTCTATTCTCTCCCTTCTTTCATGTCTTTGTTTGTCTTAGTAATGATGCTGATTTCCTTCTTTTCTTCTCCTTGTGTTCAACCCCCAACGTTCAATTGCTCTGAGTTCTTTTCAGTCTATTTTTTTCTGCTTCTGGACTGGAGTCCTTGGCCAAAGCTGTCTCTAGTCAGTCATTTTGCTGTCCTCCTCTTGGTTTTTTTTTTTTTTTCTTAAGTTTGTGTTTTTGTCTGTGTTTTTCTGTTGAATGCTCAAAAACATAAAGGAAAAGGAAAAGAAAAGTCATTAGCCAAAAAAGAACAAGTAAATGGATGAAAAATACTGAATAGGTGATATGCAATTTCCTCCCTTTACTCCTTCCTCTCTTTATCCCTTTTTCCTTCTTACCTTCATTTCTTTCTCTCAGTAATATGAGCCTAGCATACCATGTTTTTCATGGTGGCATCAATGCCTGTCCAAATATTTACTCAATTGTTTGAAGCAACTAAAATGTGAATGCTTGTCACAAATAAAATTACGATGAGACCTGCCAATTCATGATTACAGACAAAAATTATATCATGAATTTTTTATCTGTATCAGCTTTTGGGCTAACATTTCCATATTTTAGCTTTAATAATGTGCATCCAATCACAATTACTTCAAGAACAGTGCTTAGTTTATGGCAAGGAACTAAGTCAGGAGATTTTATTTGATGAACATATTAGAAATATGAACATATTAAAAATATGAACTTATATGTCAACATATGCATATGTTGGCATATATTATTAATGTGTTAATAGTGTGAACAATTTTAAATATATTGATTTTTTCTTTTGTCACCATGTTGCAAGGATAAAAGATTTTAATTTTAATATCAATTTTTACATATTACCCACTTTTATACACAAGGATAATAATCATTAATTTAACAAAGAATGAGGAGGAAGATGCAGAGGGAGGAAAGCATAGGTAAGCCTTTTTCAATTCATCTATCATTAACTACTTCCATTTTTACCTATAAATATCAGATATGGATAACACATGTGTCCACATAACTTAGGCTTGTGGAACTAAGTTAAGATTTATTGACTGTAGAATAAAGGGAATTATGGAGAATTTGATTTTGTTCTTCAACACAGCAGTGTACAGGAAGTGAGTGATGTCCTGAAGTTTAAAAACTCACATAGAGAGCTCTCAGTGACTAGCGCTGTTGGTGATGATTTCTTGTAAATATGTTGGTTAGGAGAAAGCATTTCAAATGATGAGAATAAAAGCCTTCATCTTAATCTACATTATCAACAGGGGTCCAATAAACAGAAAATATGTTGGCATTCCTGATAGAATCTAAATAAGCCATTAATTTTGGAGGAGGAGAAGTGCTTTTTAAAAGTCTCACATTTCATTAAAGCTGTATGACCAACTAATAAATCTCCTTTGGTATCAAGAAAAAAGTGTGTAAGAAAGAAAGAGAATGTGTCTGGTAGGTCCACCAGTCAAGGGAATGTTTCCACAAACTGTATGAAAAAAAATTTTTCTCCACACCTTGAAGTCAAACATTGGCCTCTCAACTCCTTGAAAATGGACACCCTGTGATTTAGATTTGCTACCCTGGAGTCCGTACACACACTAATCAGTTACAAAGCTGAGTGTAGTATAGGAAGATAGGATCAACAGAAGAATTGTGAGTAAGCAGTAGATAACATTGCGTTGCAGCTATAAAGTTTTACACAAGCCAATACAAAATGTGATGAATGGGCCACCTGTTGGAATCGGTGCTTTAACTATTGTTTATAATGGGATGAATTCACCTTGAAAATGATCACATTGGTATGCACCACACATGCTCTTGGTCCTTTATATGTGAAGATGTTATGCTGCTATGTGTTCAAATTAGCCAGGCAGGTCATGGTCGTTCAAGCAAGAACTCTATTCATGGCACGGGGTAATCATATTTGTACAAGGGCATTTAGTTTGTTTAGAGACTTTCGGAGTAACTTAGATCTAGTTATCTTATCTCCAAAATGTAGACCAAGGATGTTAGGCTTTTTCTTCTCTCTTGATGTCCACAGGGGTGTCTGTGTTACACCAAGGAGTCAGTTTACTTCAATTCTGACCCATGTAACTAGGCAAGGTGATGACTTCATCTTAATAAACTTGTAAAATCTTGTGCTGGTGTCTGGGGAATAAGAAGATCTTATTCCAAACATCCTATAAGAATGAGAAAGCCTAAAGATATCTTTTAAACTGTGGCTTCTGACCCTGACGTGAGAAAGGAAGAATCTTATTAACAGCCATCCTGACTGCACTGGAAAGCATTTCCACTGTTACTAAAAGCCTTCCTATGATCATCTGTGTAACTCAAAAGTAATGGGAAAGTCCTTGCCCTTTTAGAGTTAATAAGTCAAAGACAACACTGACATAAATGGATATAGTAGCCATGTAAAGATAGACAAATTTTAATATTTACCCACATTCTATAAACTAGGTAGATGATATAAAACTAAAACAGTTAAAGATATAAAATATTTTACTTTTTCTATTACTACAATAAAACCTCATAATAATCATGAATATAGCTCAATTAGTTATTGACTCAAATACTTCACCCTGCTCCTTTCTCAAAGGATGGGTTATCCTGAGGTAGGTGTAGGGGCTCTGGAGGAAGAGTAAAGGTATTTAAGTGAACTGAAAAACCTCTATTCTGAAGGGTCAAGCTGCATTTGGGAACCAAATGGATTTTCTAAGTGTTGCTGAGCCCCTAAAAATGGAGGCCTACTAGTTGTCCCAGATCACCTGATCAGTACATTTAACCTTGTAATAACACAACTCTACATTCTACAAGATAACATTTTGGAGTGTACTTGTTGGCTTATGGTAGAGATTTTTACTATAATACTATTACTGTCTTACTATAACTAGTACTGATGTTAATATTATTACTATTATGATAGGAAGAGCTAGCATATATTGAGTGCTTTGGTGTGTGTCTTTTACATAACGATTTTACCTAATCCTTACATTAACCTTAAGATATAGGTGCTCTTATTATCCTTGTCTTGAGAATGCAGAGGGTCAGAGAGGTTTAGATAACTTTCACAGAATCACTCAGTGATAGAGTTCTATTCAGGTCCACAGTTTTTGACATAAAACCCCTAATATTTAACAACCACCCAACCAAATTGTGTGTTTCCTTTTCTTGTACTTTCTTATATAACCGATTAGAGATCTAATAAAAGCCAGAAATGTAGCCAGGGTAGACTGCCCATTTTTCTCTCTCCTCTACTAACCAAAGAGAGTTCAAATGCTGACCAAAAAAACTGCATTGCTGGGAAGCAAGGAAAGAGGAGGCCTATCTCCACTAAGGATATGTTTCCATTTTTTAGTTAAAAAATATAATGCTACGCTTTCTGATAAATTTCAGGACTCAGAATGGAAATTATACCACTACATGCTTACAATGAAAATGTGTTCTTTGCTTAATAACTTCAAAATGAAACAAGTTATTGATGCAATATGGACCAGAAGTGTGCTTAAGCACACCACTGAAATAAACTTCAAAAGTGACAACAATGTCCCAAATGACTAAATTAGATTAAGATTAGTTAAAGCAGTGATTCTCACCCTTCCTAATGCCGCAATATATTTTCATTGTTAAAAAGGGGTTGTAACCCATAGGTTGAGAACCACTGAGTTAAAGGATAAACTTGCAAATCTAAGAGAAACTAAATATATTTAAGTAGCTAGTTAAGGATTTAATGTCTAAATTTTAACAGAAGTATTATTATCACTTATATATTAGTGACAGGCGTTAGAGTCAAGCTCAACTAGAATGCAATTTGGCCAGGTATAATCTAGGCAATTAATACATCCAGAATTAATGTCATTTCAATTTTGTCTCCAGACGTTATGACCTAAGGTTTATATAAAAGGGACAATAAAATGCATTTCACTGGATCTCTTTCCCAGAGTGAGAGTCAGAAAATGGTTGCTTTGTTTTGTTGCATTTGTTTTTCTGGATGTCAAAGGTTGAGGGTTGACTTCATCAAATGCCTCAGTTACAATACACCATGACCACTAGTTACTGCAAGATCCTTTATCTATCTATCTATCTATCTATCTATCTATCTATCTATCTATCTATCTATCTATCATCTATCTGTCTATCATTATTATATTATCATAATCTGTTATTTTCATTTTTATCTTCACTCTCCACTTTTGTTATCCGCCCCTTACTGTAGGCAGTCCTTCTATTGCATTTCATATGTATAATTTCATTTATGTTTTTGTAAAATGCTTATTACTATTTTTTGTGTGCATACTTTTAGCTTACATAATTATCAGTGTGCTATATACCTCATTTGGTATTTGGTTTATTTTTCACTCGTATATATATTTATAACCAGCACGCAAAATTACAAAATAAGATTTTTCTTCTGCTCCATCTTTCTCAATTAATTTTACCCACTCTTTTGGGAGAACTGAGGAAAATGAAGTATGGGTAGATCCAAACACTCACTTTAATTTTAAAAATGTAGTACTATCTTTAACAGAAGTACATACATCTTCTTGTGGTAGATCTTTTTTATTTCTTCCAAAAGATCTTTTTTGACCAACTGATATTCATACTTCAGTGAATTCTACCTGCTTTTTTTTTTTTTTTTTTTTTTTTTTTTTTTTTTTTTTTGCATTTTTTGACTGGGGCTGGTTTTGAATCCACCACCTCTGGAATATGAGGTCGGCACCCAACTCCTCTGAGCCACAGGCACCACCCAATGCTACCTGCTTTTTGACTAGTCTTAAAAAACCTTGAGGAAAAGTATAGGCTTCTTGTAATTGTGGGTTTTCATTTTGTTGTGATGTCCATGTGGGCATAGCTTTCTAATTACCCAAACCTGTCTCAGCCTATTTCAAGGAACAGCACTGAAACAATTAGTAGAAGGTACTAAAAATGAAAAATTGTTTATGAGAATGAACGGGGCAAATCAGTGTATACTTTTGATAGGCTAGAAAACTTGAATTCTAGTTCTACCACAACTTCACACTCACTATTTGATTGTGGACAAATCATCTCCATGCCTCCATTTATAAAATGAAGGGAGGGGAAAAGGTAAACTCTAGGGTTTCTTGCAGCATCACTACTACAGGCTCATATGATCTGTAGTTATGGATCAATGAATACTCTTATTCTTCTCCTCCTTAATCTATCACCCAGTTAAACCAGGAAAAACTGGTGAATAAAAAAAGGATTAGGTTACACTTTATTTTTTCCATGAGAGTTGGAAGATGAGAGGCCCAAGAACAGAAATAGGTAGCAGGAGATACCTTTAAGGAGCCATGCCAGAAATCTAAAGAAATCTATAGAGGAAAGTAAGAATAGTTTCAAGAAAGCTATTGCTGATTATTCACAGAACTAGGAAGCAAACATGTGTAGTGTTCAATGGACAATAAAAATAAACCTGGAAGCAAAACCTGAATCTACCAGGCAGGACTAATGATTTTTCAAAATACTATGTTTAAACAGTTTCTGTGGAAAAGGCAAACATGCATTCAGTTGGATGAATATGCCTGGTATCTGTTGTATACATGTCTAAAAAATATTTAAATGGCTGAAATGAGATTCAGTAAAGTATTTCAAAACTGTTATTAAGGGCGGTGCCTGTAGCTCCAAGGAGTAGGGCGCTGGCCCCATATGCTGGAGGTGGTGGGTTCAAGTCCAGCCCCGGCTAAAAACTTCAAACAAACAAACAAAACAAAACAAAATAAAACAAAACAAAATGTTATTAAATGCATAGCTGAATTTTCACCACAGACATTGCAACATCTTTAACCTAATTCTTAAATGTCTGTTGAGAATTGAGGGGGTTGGGATATCATTGATCCAAGTCTGAGACTAGCTCTGAATTAGGGAATGAATTGCAAATGTGTCATAATGCTGGGTAGAGGAAGCCTGCTGCAGAGCAGCATTTAGCATCACCCCAGTACAACCTCAGGAGGGTGATTTCCAAGACCATAAACTTCGCCTTTTCTAATTTCATCTCTAGATCCCTGCAGCCCTTCAATACTATCGTCAGCCCCATCCCATTTCCTAGCCAACTGGATTACTAAGAACCTCACATGTAGTACAGTCACCTGTATATTGTCTTATTTTTACCTGCTGGCAAGTACTGTATAGTACTGGGAATGTAGGATTTAGCTAGATCAGAGCCAGATTCTGGCTTTGATAATGATTGCTAATGTATCCTTGGGAGAGATGTCATCCAAGATCTTAATTTGATGGCTAGATCACTGAGGCCCAGGCAGGTTTAAGAATACACTCATGCTTTTATAGATAATCAAGAGCAGAATCAGAATCAAAATACAAATCTTTCCTCTGACCTCTAATTAAGTGTTATTTGGATGGGGGGGATTTTTTTTTTTTTTTTTTTTTTTATGGTGAATTTTAAAAAATAATTATACAATTAAAACATAAAAAAATGTTTCCGGTTATATTATTGTGCTAAAATTATGAAAAATGAAAAATTAT
>CAUYPK010064199.1:0-15435 GCA_963574355.1 Loris lydekkerianus | reverse complement strand
GTCGAGGCAAATTGTATTCTTTGAACACAGATGCTATATTCTGGCATATGAAACACACAGCTCTTTCCTTGTACTGCATGAAAAAGTAATCATAAGTCCACTGTTCTTTG
The DNA here is from genome assembly GCA_963574355.1 of Loris lydekkerianus. Lineage (NCBI taxonomy): Eukaryota > Metazoa > Chordata > Mammalia > Primates > Lorisidae > Loris > Loris lydekkerianus. Next base: position 15,325 of record CAUYPK010064199.1, on the reverse strand, counting down.
AATATCCTACACTCCGAGTCAATTTTTCTTTTTCTTGATATCGTTATTTCCTAGGGATTCCAAATTACCATTAGTAAAAAATATATATATATGTATCACTCCAAAAACAATATACCAGCAATAACTTTGCCCACACAGAGACATATAGACTGCACTGCCCATCAATGCAGTCTGATCAGTGTCCATTGATGCAGCCTTGCTAGTCCACATCATTTCAGCCTCACCAGTGCCCATATGGTAGAACTCCGCTTTTACCTCAGGCTTACACTGGTGTGGTGCAAGAACGGGCAAGATTACAGAGCTTGTTCCTCCACCACCTTTCCAGTTCACACTACCCTGTGCGAACTGCACTGCGATCTGTGAACTCGCACAGGGTGAGAAGACGCATGTGATCAGATTCCACTGCAGGAAAAAAGAAGGCACGTATGCCTTTTTTCTTCCGAATCTAATGCAAGTTCAGCCATACAAGCATATGGCTGAACTCACACTGCTCAGAGATTGCAACAGTGTGAACCGGGCTTACACAGCATACAACATACAACATCATACACAACTGAATAGCAATAAGAATAGAAATGCACTTACTGGCAATTAAATTGGGTTTCCTGCTCCTTGGTTGTCTGCAGAGCCAGATTAAGTTCCCATGGGGCCCTAGGCAGTTTGGGGACCCCATGCGCTAACACTGACCACTGACATTTGCAATAACATTGACTGCTGACGATTTGCATTAATACAGAGCACTAACAATTTGCATTAACACTGAGCACTAATTATCATAATCATTATCACAATTATCATAATCACTGAGCACTAACTATTTGCATTACCTCTGAGCACTGACAATTTGCATTAGCACTGAGCGCTATTTGTGTTATCACTGTGATGCAACCCCCCTAGAAACTACCCCCAACCCACTAACCAAGTTAAAAAAAAAAAGGTTTTCCTAACTTCAAAAAAAGGCTCTTCTAACTTCAAAAAAGGTGCCTCCTATCTGCAAAAAAAAAAAAAAAAAGACCTCCTAACTTCAAAAAAAAAAAAAATCCTAACTTGTTCTAACCTAACTTGTCCTAACTTGTCCTTAGGCAGCAGCAGGCTCTGCACAGGCAACCTGGTGACTCCTCTAATTACACCAGAGACTGAGAGGAGGAGTTGAGGGACAGAGAGAAGGAGGGACAGGGAGAGACAGAGAGAAGGAGCGGAGTTGGAGAGTAGGAGGGGGGTTGGAGAGTGTGGGGCACATTCCACACATGCGCACTGTGGCCTGGGACAAGTCAGCTACTAAGCAAAACAGGCAGCTGTGGCGAAAATACCCAGCGGGCTGCATGTGGCCCGGGCCATGGTTTGAGGACCCCTGGTCTAAAGAATGAGATGCATGTTGAGTGCCACATGCACAGTCATAGTTTACACTTCATTATATAGAAAAACTGACAGCCTTTTCCATTTCCTTTCTGAACTCAAGAACCTCCTCTTACCAACTCTGAGGCAATTTAAATAGTCGATTATATTGAAAAAACATGTAGTGGTTCTTTTTCTTTTATGGAGTTAGACAATCGTGTAGAATGCAGAGGGAAAGGGATAACAATTTAGGAAGCAAACTCCAAGCTCCACCTCCTATCCTTAATGTGAAGGCTGTAGGTCCTAGAGTTGGAAATCTGGCTGACACTCACTGCCTCTGCAACTTTGGAAAAGCCATTCAGTCCCCTCATGTGCAAAGCTGAGAAAAATATAACTGCCTCCTTAGCATGATAGAGAAGGTTGAATGAAATAGCACTTAGCATGATGACTGGCTCATCAGGGGTGCTAATACACATTTGGGTTCTCCCTTCCATAGCCAGGTTGTATGTAGCTTCTGCTCTATGCAAGCTCCTGATCTACATCAAACTAGAAAAGTAGTCCTGCTTTGCTGTTCCCTTCTGTGACTCTATTTTCAGAAACCAGAAACATCATCAAATGGGTGACAAACAGAAATTGTGCTTTTAAAATAAGATAGCATCGATGTTTACTGATAAACATAGAGTTATTTGCTGGTTGGATTCCTATGCATTGCTTTACACAGATGGGTGTTTCTTGAATATGGCCAACTTCTCTTGGTTTTTCTCCCAGGCAGAAGTAAAACTTGAGACATTTCTCCTGTGTTTTGGATAACTTCTAACTTAATGCCATAGAAGCATGTTTAACCTCAACTTTTCAAAACAAATCTTTATTGAATTTTTGTACATTATCAGTCCTCTGTTTTCAGGTTATAATGAACAGTTCCTTATTTACTTAAAAATGAACCTCATCAGGCACTTTGGGTATGCTTGACTCTGTAGGTCACTGACTCTCATTCAGGAGTTACAAAAGCTTTACTTCTGAGTCTGAAAACAGCATGTGAAGCTTCATTCTCCAAGCTGGGTATGAAAACGTTAACATGAATCTTTATTCTGAAGGAAATTCCGTTATCAAAGTTATACAGCCAGTAATCTGTATTTTCCGTTGATAGAGCTTACCTTAGCAGGTCATGATAAATTATTATTTAAATCTTTTGTAAGTTAGTCTTTATAGAGTATTGGACTGATAGTAGATATTATACTTTAAAAATTCAGATTATGAGTAAGTGAAAAGAAAGCTAATATGCAGGGATGCCAGCATAGAGATAACAATTTATTCTTTCATTTCTTTCTATCAAGTGTTTATTGGTGCCTTCTAAAGCATGGATAGATACTTAGAGGAAGTACTTTTTTTGTTTGAGAAGGTCATTAGCAAGGGCCTTTAATCAAAGGGACGTGGACATGTATTCATCTGTTATGCTTGGGGAAAAGCAGAAACTGCAACAATAATCCAAATACTACATACAAAATTTCGGGGAATGTTAAGTCTTCTGTTTAACTAGAGTCCGCAAGACTCTCTGAAGGGGGGATGAGGAGGCCTACTCTGTTTTGTGGGATGTGTGCTGGCCTTTCCTGTTCCACGTGGAAGCCAGCTAGAGAAGGCAGGGGCCCCTGAATGGGGCCCAGGCATATGTGATACTGCCGGGAGATATGGAGACTTAGATGATTCCTGACAAGGGGACAGAACAACAAGAGCTCAGAGCACTTTGGAGCCTCCGAACCTGAAGACTTGGATTGCACCTCTCCCGGAGTGAGCGGGTGCCCTGCTTACTCTGTTTGATTTCCTACCCACACCCTTCCCCCAGAAATTCTCACTGTGCTGTCTTTGCCTGACCAGGTGTGATTGTAGAGAGTAAGAAGATGACTTTCAAGGACCAGAGGGGACAGTGACTGCTGTCTGTGACCAGAGAAGTTGCCTATAATCTCGTGAAATCCACCCTCCATCAGTCTCTCTATACCTTCCTAGACATACGTTTATTAGACTGTTGGTTATAGGGAGGCTTAAAAGTAAAGTGGCAGCCATAGCGAATTGTCACAATCAGACAAACCAGGCTTGTGTTGGAGTAAGGGCAGCCATCTGGTACAGCCCTCATACACACCCTCACCAGATTTTAAGGTCACTCCAGACAGCTCTGGGGAAAAAGACCAAGAACACCCCCATCACTTCTAGATTTCTCTTTCTTTTTTCTCCTGGCCTATCTCTGCTCTTCCAGAGAAACCCCCATCCTGCACTCACTACCCTTATTTCAGAGCAAAATCTGCCCCTCCATCATCTCGTCCCATCTGTAGGAGACTTTACTAAGGTATTGTGAACTCAAGAGCTAGTAGTGAATACAGAGGTCCCCATAAACATTGTTTTCATTTTAATAGGCCATTTCTAAAGATCAGAAAACCTTTCAGATCTAGAGAAATGAGGCATGGTGCCAGGGAGTGGAGACTGCCCAACAATCCTTCAAACCCAAGCACTTAGGCAGCCACCTACTCTGTCTGACCAGTAGTATCTGAGTCTCAGAGCTGGTGGGACTTGGAGAACACGGTCCCTCAGTCCCAGCTCTGACTGTAGCCTGGGAGCTGTGTGGGTCAGCAAGCTGCTGGCAACATCTCAGCATCTCTCTGCTTAGACTGGCTGAAGGGAGGTCTCCACAGGAGTCAGAGGGAAGGATTTTTTCCTCCCACAACTTCAGAGAGCATTTTATTGTGGAAGACAGGATGAGTAAAAGGGAAGAATTCATGCAGAACCTCTTTGTCCCCAGTGCCCGGCTCCCTGAGCATTGCTTGTGACAACTCACCAAGGTTGACTGACTCGGCTCAGACCCCTGGGCTTCTCCATTCATCCCACACAGAACACCCTCAAACACTGGCTTGGTTCACATTGCTGCCCAGAGGAGGACATGTCAGCCAATAAGCAGGAAAAATGCTCATTTCTTGTTGAAAAAGTCCCAAATTGTAACTTACCAGAGTGATCTTTTTTTTTTTTTTTTTAATTTCCAAAATGTGTTTTTCCCCCAGAGTCCTTGAGCACAGACCTGCGGTTTTCTCTCTGCTGGTTTTACAGTCTGTCTGCCTCAAGCCAAGAGACTTGGCTCTGACCCCCTCCTGAGTCAGAGTCTCGGCTGGTAGCTGAACCCAGGAAGCCCTGGCCCCACGTCTTTCCCTGGAACCACCAGACCACACAGCCTCCTGTGCTCAGCCCTTTGGCTGGATGTCCTGCCTCCTCTTTGTTTGGAAAGAGGTCTTACGTAACTGCACAACCTACTAAATGCTCCATTGTCTTCTACTTGGGAGGACTCAGAATAACCCATGAGTGACTTGCAACTTATCACAAGGCATGGAATCTATTACCCACATATCCGCAGCACCCAAGGAACTTGCCTCACCTATCTCACTTAGATCAATAATGAACAATGAAACTTAATGACTGTGGTCTCTGGAGAGTTATAAGTTCAGTACAAGGTGTAGGAAATACAAAGCCTGGTTCATCTATAGGTCACAGTACTTTGCTCAAGCAGCATATGAAAGTCATTTGTAATTCAAGAGATAGGCATAAACAATTCTGATCTGATTATTCTTTTTACTAATCAGATTTTGATAAATAGCTGATGAAAATAGAAGGTGTCTGGTCATCAGAGGAGAGATACCCAGGCAATGAAATCAGTTTCTCTTATCTCACTGGGCAGGGATTTATATCAAGGCTCCTATTAATAGTCCACAATGCCAAGGACCATGATTACTGCCCTGAACTGTAAGAGTCCTCTGAGCAGAATGACAGAGAAACCCATTGGGTAAGGTCTTCTCCTCCATTTTTATTTTCTATGAATCTCTGATTAGCTCTGTTGGGAATTCTAGTAATTATTTTAAGCAGGTACCTTTAGAAAAAATATATGCCTCTTAGGATTCAATTAAAAATGAAAAGAATCTCTGCATGGTGTTGCCAAGGAGTTTTCACTGTTTAAGGCAGGGGTATAGAGCAGGACCAATAAAACACCCTGTGTTAGGTGACATTTCCATCTGGTTCTGCTGCCAGAGCAGCCCTGGGGAGAAAAGCTGGAGAGAGAGAGAGAGAGAGAGGGGACAGCCTGCTCCAGCTGGCTCTCTCCCCATGGACCTCCTAGTCTTTCAAGGATTCCACAAGGCCCTTGCTTACTTCTTTCTGCAGCAGACATCTCTCATCTGGGACTAGCTACGTGACCAGTTTCAGGTGGAGGCACATTTCTCTCCCTGCTCAGTGGCATGTGAGTCCTCAGCAGAGCTTTCACAAAAAGTCCCTGAACTTGTTGAGGTGCAGCCATCTCCAATCGCCTTTGAAGCCTCCCTTGAGAAAAGGTGAGGGGTTGTCGCCAGTGCGATGACTTCCCCTCCCATTTCCCTTAGCACCTGCACACCAGGTGATAGTCCACCAAGTTCAATGCATGGATCATGGGACAGCAGCTGCCAAACTGAGCAAAAAAACTGTGTTGACTTTTGTGTGCAAATGTAGCTCTTATCATATTCAGCTCACTGCATTTCAAACAGCAGAATGGAGAAGGGGCTTTCCATTCTGACTCTGAAAGAGGAATTTCCCCAAAGATTACTGAAGACTCCTTCAGTCTTTGGGCCCAAGTTTATTGAAGAACTTACTTGTCTCCATTATAAATTTTAGGACACATAATATAACTCTCCCCCAACTTTAAATTAAAATTAATTTGAAAAAAAAAAAAAAAACACCCTACTTCTTTTGATTTATTTCCAGGAGACACAGTGAAGTTCAGGTTCACCTCAATAAGAAAACTGGATTATTTCCATTTTAGTTGAATACAACCTCCATCCAAATATGGGTGGGGACTATTTATACTGCAAGGATAAGAATTCAAAAGGCAGTGCTCAGCATAGCTCATGGGAGTGTCATTACAAACACATTTTTTTTTTTTTTCTGTGCTAACTGGCTATGTAGGAAGGATTTGGAATAGACATTAGGAAGAAGTTCCTAATTACAAATGTGTAAGAAAGAAATTACCAAAGGGTCTTGTAGATCCCCTATTTCTGCAGCACATTAAACCATCTTTTTCTAAAGATATTAATAAAATAATATAGAACCCTCTCTGTGGGATGCCTTCATTCAGATACTGCCCAAAATTTATAAGAAAAAAATTCTTCCAACTGGAAATCATGGGAATTTACCAAACCAACAAAGACTTCTAATGGTGTCACTGTCCCTTCTTATTTGTTCCTTGGCCTCTTCTAGCTCTAAAAATAGTTTCGGTTTAGGGAATTCTGGAGAAAACGTCAAAAGTAAGGAAGTTAAGGAACTGGGGAAAGAAGTGTAATGGGAATACCAATAAATTATCACTTTAAAGTCATAATAAAAATAAAATTTAAAGTAAAAAATTTCTTAAGAATAGTCTACATATTTTAAGTACACAAAAATAATATGCAAAACACAGTCCTCTTTAACTAGACTTGGGAAATCCCAGAAAGATATCAAAAGGAGCACTTGAATTCAGTGACTATATGTATGTGAGAGGCCGCGTATCCTGGTCATTAAAGTCTGATTCTGATCCAGCCTGTCTGGCTTTGAATTCCAGTGTGGCCTTGGACAAACCATCTAATGTCTTTGTGCCTCCCTGCCTCGGTCTCGCGATGTGAAGAGAAATGAAGAGGGGCTTCGTGGAGAATGAATGAATGGTTATTTTATGTAATAGATTTAGAATGGTGCTTATAGTCAATGCTATGTACGTGTTTGATGATGGTGGTGATGATGATGGTGATGATGGCAACAACAACAGCGATAAACTGTTCAAAAATAGTCACAGGCACATCAGGAAATGAGGAAAATAGTGATAGCACTCATTACTCCTATAACATAGCAGTTTCTGGATGAAAAAGAGTTGGAGGTCAGAGTGAATGAACATGTGAGGCTACTTAATGATAAGCCACTCCTTTGTGGCTCAAAGGAGTAGGGCGCTGGCGCCATATACCGGAGGTGGTGGGTTCAAACCCAGCCCCGGCCAAAAACTGCGGGGGGGGGGGGGGGGGAAGCACCAAGGTATTCACAAGTGGCAAAACACTCCGCAGAAACACGAGTTAATAATTTCTATCTTCTGGAGCCTAAGTGCAAAACAGGAATCTCTCTGCCCTCGGGAAAACATTGGAAAGTGCAATACAGATGATTTGCTTGTGTTCCTTTCCCAGCCATGGTTTCTGCTCAGTGAGCAAACTGGATCAGAATGTCCAAGGCCTGGTGTTTGGGAGGCTGAGGCTTACTGCCCTGGGGAAGGACGCCAGGGCCAGACTTAGAGAGCCCAGAGCCATCTGTGGGCCCCTCCCCTACTCCAATAGATGCAGGTGACTTCAGATTATGATAAATACCTCACACAGCCTTTCAAGAGAGTAAATAGGTAACACAAGATTGTACAATATAGTAATAGGCAGCATATTTTGGGAAAGACAATCCCACCGTGTTTGCTTTGGAGACTCTGGTGGGTTTATGGATGCAGTGTTTACAGAGATACCTAAGATTTTTTTCTTCAAACTCAGCTGGCAGAGTTATTTTCTTCCTCCTCTCCTCAGTTCTGTCCCTGAGCCCTGCCCACCATCATAACCCAGGTTCCATATAGGGGCAGGACTTTGGCAAAGTCCTGGTAAGGACCTTTATGTGACAATACATGGCTCATAGCCAGCTGGTATCTATAAATTTTACGGATTCATGTCCAGACAGTCAAGGTCAGCCCCGGAATCCAAGAGACAAAATCTTCAGAGGCTGTTTCCAAAGTTGTTCTTACCAGGCCACCTTGCCCGCAGGAGGCCCCGTGGGCTGGTGCCAGAAGTAGGCTTAAAATGCAAGCCTCTCTGCTCAGACCTAAATGCAGAGCTCCATAAATTGACATCTTGGGTACTCTGAAGAGCTAAGATAGATGAGATTTAGATTCACAGCATGTTGGTGAATTAAAAATAGACATGAAGTATAGACATGAGCAAACTATCTTGCTGGGGGAATGATGCCTTCCTTGCCTTTGGGAGAAATGTCATGGGATCTGCTCTGGCCATGAGCAGACACCCCCAGCCACATCCACTGCACCAACAGTAGTGGATCTTGAGGTCAAAAGAGGACATGGCCACCACCACACTTGATCCCAAACCACCTCCCTTCCTGTCCCAAGTTTCTTCTCTTCCTCCGCTTCCCCCACCACCACCACCACGCAGAAGAGGGAGAACTAAAACCAGGGAAAGAAACAAGGAGATAAGAGCATGAAAACTTTTGGATATCTGCCTGCGGAGTTTTATACTCATTACTCCTATCACATAGCAGTTTCTGGATGAAAAAGAGTTGGAGATCAGAGTGAATGAACATGTGAGGTTATTAATAATGATAAGCACCAAGAGGACAGTGCCTGTGGCTCAAAGGAGTAGGGCGCCAGCCCCATATACCAGAGGTGGTGGGTTCAAACCCAGCCCTGGCCAAAAACTGCCAAAAAAAAAAAAAAAAAAAATAAGCATCAAGGTATTCACACTGTGCTCTGCAGAAATCTGGGATTTGCTAAAGGTTCACACATTCTCTTTTTTTTTTCCTTTTTTACACTTCCTTTTTAAGAGGAATTAGGCTTCAGGTAGGGATTTTATGAAATTACTGGATTTTAGTATGTTTTTTAGCGATAGTATGCCTCTCCTTCTACCCCCAGATGACACTGCCATCCACACTCTACAACTGGCAATTGTTTCCCAAGTGCAGCTATGGACCTTGACATGAAGCAAAGAGGAGAAATCTTTTCTACTCTTACGTTTTAAATCTTGGCCTTGTTACTTATAGTCAAAACCTTTTCTTATACTTGTTTTTCTTCTTTATAGTAAGAAAAATATAAAAAGGGAAAAGACAATGTTATTACAGCTTCTTTTAGTTACTCTCACCTCTTTCTCTCCCAGGGTTACTTCCTACCTTAAAACTATCGTGGTAGAGTGAGAAGGAATGCCTCTCGCCCAGCTCACTCATTTTACAGATGGGAAGACTGAGGTCAGTTCAGGTTAAATGACTTGCTCAAGGTCACTCAGCTCAAACCTTTCTCTAGCTTTCCTTTTTAGCTTAAAACTGGCACACGTTTTGTCCTCCCTCCCTATCTTCTTTTCCCTTTACCTTATGATTTTTTAAATCTTGCTGTTGGATTGGGATTTACAATTACACAAACTCTAATTCCAACAGGTTTGAAAACCCTGCTCCATATTCTCAAGGAGGCGAGGCAAGAATTTTTTTCTAGGACAGGGAAAAAAAAAAAAACCACCTCTGCATTAATTTTGCTAATATATCCCAGCAGGTTCTTCTTCTTCTTCTTATTCTTTTTTTTTTTTTAGAGTGAAATAAGTAAAGTGAAATAAAAGTTCTGCATCTTCTCCCAACCTCAGTGACTCATGAGTGAAGGAAAGGAAAAAGGGATTTGAGGGGACCCATGAGTTCACTTGAAGAGGGTAGCTGTAAGTGTGACTGGGAAGGAAGAAGGAGCAGACCGAATGGCCTCTTTCTTTGAGAATGTGCCCTCGGTGCTGATTATATAACACTGGTGACTGCAGTCCCAAAGGGAACTTCCCGTCTGCCTCAGTGTGGTTCAGTGGTTAAAAACAGACCAGACCAGTCAGATCGCCCGACGTCCAACTCCTCTAGGTTTTGCTCCCATTGCCCAGACGTTTGGACAATCCCCTTAACTACTCTCTACCTGAGTTCCCTTATCCGTAAAATGGGGGTGATAAGCACACCCACCTCACAGGGCCATGTGAGGCTCGCATGAGTTAATGTCTGTAACGTGCTGGGAAGAGTGCCTGGGACATTCTAAAGGCTCTGTTCATGCTTATCATTATCAGTACCTGCTACCAGCCCAGGGCCCCAGCTCATCTATGAATCTGAAAATATGGGCCACAGATGGAAGAGGAGAGGGATTATTTTATTATGTTTGACCAGTTGCTCAGGAAAACAGCATCCTTAGGACTTGATGTAGGCAGGAGGAATCCTTTGTCCTACAGGTAAACCCAGCTTGGACCATTAAAGCATACATATTCACACTGAACATTCAAAACAGGAAGAAATTTCCAGAGGATGCCTTCTTAGAAAAATCTCTGGTAGACTTCAGACTTTTAAATTAAAGTCTGGTTTCTTGCTAAGGAGACAAGCTTTCTCTGAAGCTAGCATGCTCCGGGCTTCGGCCTCGTGGCATCATATCTGCGGCAGGGAATGGCAGTCCCGCCAACTCCAAGGCTTCAGAAGCGGGATTGGCTTTTAGACTCTGCTCCAAATCCCCCTATTGCCCCAGCGCCTCCCCATGCCTTTGGTGACGTCCCTGTTAAAGCTGGACTGGTCCTCTGGCAGCCACATGCTGGTACTTTTAAAGAGCCCCAGGATTTCAGAGCTGCATTGAAAAGTACGGTGGGCAAGTCATGAAAACCATGGCATGAATCATGTCCATCAGACCTCAATCCTTCCAGCTCATCTTTTGCCTTTAGTGGGGCTGCAGTGGACCTCTCCGGAGGTATCTCATAATTACTGGCACACATGGAAAAGGTAGAAAGTAGAGAATGGAATCTAGAGAAAATTTCCAAGGGCAATTCATTGGCCACACACTAACACGTTCTGAAGGCCATTTTATGTGGGAAGAAAAATGGTGATTAGAGAGTCCCCAATTCATGCTCATAAAATCATGCTGCAAGGGAGCTTCCCCTGTTTCTGAAATTGTGCATATGTCTTTCCTATGCCCGCCAGTGCAAACATGCAAAACCCACAGCGAATGGATGACTTGGTTAATTGTGGAAACTCCTTCCAAAACACGCGGGTCTTACTCCTCCCAACCACATTGGAAAGCGGGAGCAACTATTCAACTTAAAGCTACAAAACATTGGACTCGGGAGTCAGTAGGTAGATGGAAGCAAGCACCATCATCGGTCATGCCGCCAGAACAGCGACAATCATTCTTCACCTGCTCAACTGGAAAAAAGGACCTGGCTCCAGCTTATCTTGGTAAGTGACTGATGTGAAATCAGCCCGGGGAAGCCTGCCATGGCCTCAGAACCGTCTCCTCCGTTCTGAGCAGTGCCCTTGGCATCACCACAGAAAGCCAGAGGAGTGGGGTGAGGCCCCGGGAGAAGGGGAGACTGGCATGAAATATGATGCAGCTGCTGGAACTTTCTTTTCATTAACTTTAAATTATATCCATTTCTAAACTTTGAGATACCTATTGAAAGGAGAAAAAAGATTAAAGAAAAACCAGCCACAACAACAATCTATCTGCTTTTAACCTAACTCAAATGGAGCAATAACAAAAGTAATTCAGCCTAGCCAGAGCCAGGACCACCGCTATCTCTGCTCCCCACCTCCCACTTGTGTTGAGCTGGGAGATTCCATTTCAACTCTCTGAGGCAAGACAAATACAGGCCCAGCTGCAGTCTCCTCTGGGCCTGCCTTTCCCCTCACCTGGAGTGACTCACCAAGTCAGGCCCTTCCAGGGCATGGACAGGGCAGAGCCTTTGCACCGTGGCTGTAGAAGTGTGTGCCATCTTTCCAGCGTGCTTAATCACGCCGGGCCTGGAGCACGTCTGTTAGACATGGCCAACAGCTCCTGGATCATTCAATTACTGACATGCTTGCTCCAGAGTCCAAGTGTACATTGAGGGACGAGGTGACCAAGATGTTTCTCAGCTGTGCTAGGCCGGCTGAGGTTGGGGCGGGCAGGTGGAACTTGGTGGAGAGAGGGAGGTTTTGGTTTTCATGGCTCACTCCCAAGGCTCTGTCAAGCTCCTGGCACTCCAAACCCTTTCCTGATCTCCTGCCATGAGGTACCTTTTATTATTACTTGGTCAAAGGGTGAAAAACCGAGGACGAGAGGGAAAGGACATGTAAAGTTTCCTTTGTGCTAATCACCCTTTGAGGGACTGCTTGTTTAGAGATCGGTAAAACAGACAAGCTCACCTGCAAGTGGCAGAGACAGACAATGAAAAGATGAGCAAAAAGAAAGAAAGAAAAGAAAAAACGTTTTAGATGGCGGGCAAGTGTTACAAAGAACATCGAAGCTCCCGGTGGAAGGATTTTCCGTTTGATCTGGAACCTGAATGATCTGAGAGAGCCAGGCTATAATCTGCGGGGGGCGGGGGCGGGGGGGGGGCTGGGGAGGGGGAGGGAAAGTGGAGCTTTGCAGACTGAAGGAACAGCAGATGCCACTGCCCAAGAAAGAGGGTAGAAAATCAGAGCACCAGAAAGAAGACAAGGGTACTTGACCAGAGTGTCTGAGGGCAGGCTGCCCCGACACGAGAAGGAGCGATCATTGGCAGTTGCAGAAGGCTCACAGGCCACTGTAACAAGTCAGGGAGCCGTTGGGGAATTTGTAAGCAATGGCATGACATGGCGTTCGTCCCCTTTGCTTCCCACTTGTGGGACACATGCATATTAACACACACATAAGATGTGCACTCTGGAAGATGGCACACACTTGTACACTTTCACAGTTTGGGCTGTGAGCATACTTCATATTTTTATAATTGATCATTCAAATTTGACAAGGAGAAGGATGAGCAATTTCTCAGAAGTATAAAAGGAAGCTCTTGATTGAAAAATAAGGCGGGTGTTTCTTTGAAGCCCTTTTATAAAATTCCTGAAATGAAACAGTATCATCCACACCCAAGTCATGCTGGATGTCGGCTTTTCGAAGTCATGCTTGAAGACATTTTATCATGATCAGAACCGGGTCGCGACAGGGAAGAACAAGCTGCATGGCTTTCTCAGTAAGCTCCGGAGAAGTCACAGCTTGGTTTAAGGAACCCAAACCCAGTAATTTACAAGTGGTGTGGTTTATCCGTATTTGCACAGGGCACCAGGCCTCCCTCTGAGATCCAGACAAGAACCCTCAGTTTTCCCCGCTTGTTTAACCACAGTGGTCTCCCTTTGTCCCAGGACACCACCGCACCACCCTGCAAGACCCAGTGAATGAAAACATTTGGAGCAAGTACACGTTTTGGTTGTTGACGTCTGAAATGCCTTCAAATACTTGTTTTCTGTGTGACTCTCTTTCTTTTCTTCCCTTCCTTCCTTTTCCTACTCTCCCTCTCTCCTTCCCTTCCTTGCTTTTCTTTTCTCTTAACAACTTTAGGAGAAGGAGAGAAAAATCTGAGTGAAAACGGAGGATAATTTTTATTATGAACTCTTGAGTATATCTAATACTGCTAAAATCTCATAACATTATTCTTGTAAAATGATGGAGTTTTAAACACCTAGGAATTAGAGGCATTCTCTCAGACTACAAGTAAACAGAGACTTCATATCCACAGAGTTTCTTGTTGTTTAAAGCAAATATGTACAAAAGGCAAATACCTTTTTAAGAAAACAAAGTTAGTGTTGAAAAAAACAATGATGGACTTGAAAAGAGCAGTTATTTACGAAGGATATATAAAGTGCTCATAGGCACTTTTTTTTATTCAGTTCATCATATTTATCCTTTGCCAACTTAAAGATACTATGAAACATAAAATATTATAAGAGGAAAAAGAAGACAAACATTAAATAAAATGTGGAGAGTATATATAAAAATAGTAAAAGGTGCTATAAACAAGCAAACTAGAATACTTAACTCTGAAAAAAGTGGGCACTTCCTATCATCGTATGTTTTACTTTCATGGTTCCAGAACCCTAAATAAAGCAGATTTTAAAATTTCATTTTTGCCTCAGAGATATTTTGGACAGGCTTTGGAATCTAGCTTAACGATTAATCATCTAGAAAATGAAAGTATAATAGACTAAATATTCGTCCTGCTTCAGTATCCATGTTCTATTCCTTGGATCCCATAAATGTTACTATGTATGGCAAAAAGAGACCTAACAGACAGGATTAAAGACCTTTTTCTTTTTTTTTCTTTTGAGACAGTCTCACAATGTCACCCTCAGTAGAGTGCTATGATGTCATAGCTCACGGCAACCTCAAACTCTTGGGCTCAAGTGATTCTCTTGCCTCTGGTGGGGGTTATCCTGGATTTTCTGGGTGGGCCCTAAATGCAGTCTCATGTAACCTGATTAGAGAGATAGCAAGGAAAGCTTGACACACAAGAGAAGAGGCCACGAGCCACGGAGTGCTGACAGCTAACAGGAGCTACAAGAGGCAAGGACTGGATTCTCCCTTCGACCTTTGGAAGGACTGCATCCTTTCCCACCCACACCTTGATTTTGGGATGTTGAAACTGATTTCAGACTTCTGGACTCCCAAACTGTTAGAGAATAAGTCTCTGTTGTTTTGAACTTCCCAGTTTGTGGTAATTCATTTATAGCAGCCTGACAAAACAAATACAAAAGCTATTCTGAATTAATACTCACAAAAGAAGTAAATGTGGAAGGAAGAGGTAGTTTTTTTTTTAATGAGGCAGCATTGAAATTATCTGCATTTCTGCATCAAAGGACTAAACCACCATCCTTATTTCATTCAGTTTAGTGCATTAAACTTCTTCAATAAAAAGCAGGTAATAGCCGGTCAGGTGGTACTACCCATATAGGAAGCATTGACTCTGCACTTGTTGAAAAGTCTATAAACTTGGAAACATTTTTTATAAGTCAACATAGTAAGTGCAGATGATAAAAAGGAAAAATTCAAATAGTACAGGCAGGTATAAACTAAGCGTTAATTGGCAAATTCTGCTCTGAGCCCCATGTCTCTTCTGAGGCAGCCACATTAACCCTTTCTGATGCAGTGCTTCTCATAATTATGTCCACAATCTGAACAACAGGATTGTACCTCTATTATTTTATCAACTTTAAGGAAAAACAAACCCCCCTCCCCCCAAAAAACCCTACAAATCTCCTATTAAGTAAGGTAAATAAAATATTGACCCAGGCTGATTCCTTCAAGAGTTTTCCCTGCACTTTCTTCAAGTATTTTTATAGTTTCATGTCTTAAGTTTAAATCTTTTATCCAGTGAGAGTCTATCTTAGTTAATGGTGAAAGGTGTGGGTCCAGTTTCAGTCTTCT
>CAUYPK010064198.1:0-44404 GCA_963574355.1 Loris lydekkerianus | reverse complement strand
CAAGAACACAGTAAGTAAAGCAAGCAGACAGCCCTCAGAATGGGAGAAGATATTTGCAGGTTATGTCTCTGACAAAGGTTTAATAACCAGAATCCACAGAGAACTCAAATGAATAAGGAAGAAAAGAACAAGTGATCCCATCGCAAGCTGGACAAGGGACTTGAAGAGAAACTTCTCTGAAGAAGACAGGTGCATGGCCTACAGACATATGAAAAAATGCTCATCATCCTTAATCAACAGAGAAATGCAAATCAAAACTACTTTGAGATATCATCTGACTCCAGTAAGATTAGCCCATATCACAAAATCCCAAGACCAGAGATGCTGGCATGGATGTGGAGAAAAGGGAACACTTCTACACTGCTGGTGGGAATGCAAATTAATACATTCCTTTTGGAAAGATGTTTGGAGAACACTTAGAGATCTAAAAATAGATCTGCCATTCCATCCTATAATTCCTCTACTAGGCATATACCCAGAAGACCAAAAATCACATTGTAACAAAAATATTTGTACCAGAATGTTTATTGCAGCCCAATTCATAATTGCTAAGTCATGGAAAAAGCCCAAGGGCCCATCGTTCCACGAATGGATTAAGAAATTGTGGTATATGTACACTATGGAATATTATGCAGCCTTAAAGAAAGACGGAGGATTTACCTCTTTCATGTTCACATGGATGGAGCTGGAACATATTCTTCTTAGTAAAGTATCTCAAGAATGGAAGAAAAAGTATCCAATGTATGCAGCCCTACTATGAAACTAATTTATGGCTTTCATATGAAAGCTATAGCCCAGTTATAACCTAAGAATATGGGGAAAGTGGAGAGGAAGGGGATGGAGGGAGGAGGATGGGCAGAGGCAGAGTGATTGTTGGGATCACATTTATGGTGCATCTTACAAGAGTATATGTGAAACTTACTAAATGTAGAATATAAACGTCTTAACACAATAAGTACGAAAATGCCAGGAATGCTATGTAAACCAGTGTGATAAAAATATGTCAAATGGTATATAAAGCCAGTGTATGGTGCCCCGTGATTGCATTAATGTACACAGTTATGATTTAATGAAAAAGAAAAAAAAAAAAAAGAAGCCTCTTAAAGGAGGCAATAAAATATTTTAGAAGCTTCTGCACATGAAGTGGCATCCCCAAGTGGGCTTTATTTGGGAGTCCTGAAGGTCAACTCTTCTATGATCAAGAAGGATATACTCTTAATATATCCTCCCACCCCCCAAATGAGAGGGACTTAGACAATACCTCAAGAGCTGGCAACAGTCAGTCTATCTACAAATGGAATGCAATCCATATTTCTGTCCATCCATATTTTTCAGACTCTCAACCTTGTGGTTGGACACCTTTATATGCAGGCCCAACAACCTATATACTCTAAACAGATCGAAAGTCAAGTCAAGTTCTTGGGGGGGAAAAAATGAGACAAATAGGAAAGCAATAACTGTCCATGGAAGGGAATGGATCAATCTTCATGAGCAGTATTATTCATCTGGAATAGTCTACATAATGATTATGATAATTCTGAATTATTTTTAGTAAATCTTGGCCACTTTTGTAAACTTCCACAGCTTCAGGAGCCAAGTTCTTATACACTAAAAAAAAAAAAAAGAAAAAAAAAAAAGGCAGGTTTAGGCAGCGTACTCAGACCTTTAGAAATTAGGATCCTATTTTTATGTTGGATTTTGGGTCTCTCAGAGGTGCTGCAGCTTTGGCTTTGAGATTTCAAGATGCAAAAAGAAGAAATAAAGAGGCCTTTCATAACCCCTTACGGCCATCAGTTATCTTAACCTGAGGCTGTTTTTTGATGACTCATCAGCAGCCACAAACTATAAGGTTGTGCTCGGCCACTGCACCAACCAACCACTGGTACCTGCACGGTCAAATGCTCTCACACAGTGCAAAGTAATCCTCCACAGATGAAAAAATCAAAAGAGAGCAGAGCTGAGACCTCTGGGGGACTTAGAACTTCTGGGGATCCTTGAGGGAGACAGAGAACTCTCTCCACAAAGGAGCTCGGTGGTGCTTTTGCAGTGTTCCTCAAGGATTCTCAGATCTTTAAGAGTCTCTCTCAAGTGTCTTCATGATTGCCAGATCTGTCAAAACACCAATTTACAGCAAATTTAGTTTTAACAATCTCAAGTTGTTTTATTGTGATTCTAGAATCAGGCAACACTTCATTCCACAAAATAGAATAAGTGTTCCAATGAGTCAAGCAGAAGAAGTTGGTTTTGTAGACACAAAAAGAGCTAAAGAAAGAAGAAACAGAACAAATAGAGGATTGGTCCCTTGAAAGTTACTTTCCTTATAAGGCAGCGGCAGGGAGACAGAGCAATAAAAAATAGATGACGGGTTAATACCAGGTCATTGCTTCAGGTTAAGATTAAAACTGAGGGAAATTCATTACTATGCCAGTTGAAGATTGAAACTGGCCTTGGGAAATTAGACTGTTAGCTCTCTCTCTTCCTTTCTTGGAAGGCCAGTTTATAACTCAGTTTGAGTGTGGTGAGTATGAGTGACTATTTTGATTTTTCAGTCCGAGTTGGGGTGTAGAGCAGGAGTTTAATCCAAACAATGGCCTCCTCTGACTTTTGCTTAACAATAGAGAGGGAACCGATTATCTTGCTGTGGTTCTGGGTCTTCAGAAGTTTGCTCAATACAAGGTGGAGTCAATTTGACTCAGTTCTGCTACAAGGTTCCATGGACAAAAGAGGAAATTCAGTGCTGGAAGCAGGCACATTTTTATTGTTGCCAGTAGAGAATGTAATGGGCCGGCAAAGACCCCTGGTGCAGGGTACTCATAAGGGAAGCACAAAGTGTCCGGATACCTCAAGAACATAAACAAGAGGCCTGTGAGAGTGGTAAGCATTGTTTGAAATAGAAAAACATTGAATATTATCTGAATATTCATCAAAAGAAGAATGGATACACTGGGCATGAGTGGCTCATGCCTGTAATCCTAGCACTCTAGGAGGTCCAGGCAGGAAGATCGCTCAGGCTCAGGAGTTCTAGACCAGCATGAGCAAGAGTGAGACTCCATCACTACTAAAAATAGAAAAAGTAGCTAGGCATTGTGGTGGGTACCTGTAGTCCTTGCTACTTGGGAGGCTGAGGCAGGAGGATCATTTGAATCCAGGAGTCTGAGGTTACTGTCAGCCAGGCTGAAACTGTGACACTCTAGCCTGGGAAACATAGTGAGACTCTGCCTCCAACAACATAACAAACAACAACAACAAAAAGAATGGCTATATCATTTGTGATATCTTCATACAGTGGAAAAATACGGAGTGGTGACAATGAACTAGTATCAGCTTTGAATCTGGATAAATATAAAAAATAAAGAGTTGAGTTTTTTTTTCTTAAGGGAAAAGATCTTACTTTGTTACTCAGGTTTGACTTGAACTCCTGGGGTCAAGTGATACTCCCATCTCAGATTCCCAAGAAGTTGAAAATACAGGTATGCACCACCACACCTGGCGAAGTTGAGTTTTTAAAAAAGTAACATTTATAATGATTTTTCTAAGTATACAAACATTCAAAATAATATACATTGCCTAAGGATAGTGTAGAAAAAGTGTGAGGACATGCATGGGAACTATGATCATGACTGTAGTTTTCTCTAGGGAAGAAGAAGGAGAAGTAGGAAAGGAGAAAGGAAGAGGAACAGAAAACATCAGCGTCTGTGGTATTTTATTACCTGGGAAAAGAATACCGGAAAGAAATATGACATAATGTCAATATTTGATAAAAGTGGGTGATGAATATAGATAATTTTATTATTCTTGTTTTCCACATATTTTAAATATTTTATAATAAAATATATTTTAAAAAGAAAACCATACAAATGAGTTAGAAGCAAGAGAAAGGGGACGGGGGTACAGACTCCTCTTTGGAGAAATTTGGCTATAAAGAGAAGGAAAGAAATAAGATGGTTAGAGGTAGTATGATTGATAAAATGTTTGTTTCTTTGTTTTTGTTTTTTTTGGTTAAGATACCAAACATTATCCTAAGTATCATTTTTTTTTTGGCCGGGGCTGGGTTTGAACCCGCCACCTCCAGCATAGGAGGCCAGCGCCCTATCCCTTTGAGCCACAGGCACCACCCTACTAAGTATCTTTTATTGAATTGCAATGAAGAAGCCAGCTGAGATTTTAAAAAAGGTTCGAAACACAAACTTGGACTTTACAGCCTTAGTCTTTACAACCTCCCTAAAAAAAAAAAAAAAAAAAAGCATGTTTTCCTCTCCATTAGATTATTGGTTCCTCAAGGAAAGATAGGATTGGTGTATTCTGTTTATCTGCATGACTAGAGCCCACCCCAAATAAATGCACCATACATGGTGGGTGGATGGCTAGATGGATGAATGTATGAATGAATGATGTATGTACAGATGGAGGATGGATGAATGAATGATGGATGGATGGGTAGAAGGGTGATGAATGGGTGGGTAGGTGGATGGATGGATGGATGGTTGAGTGGTTGGGTGGCTGGATGAATGATGGATGAGGGGTGATAAGATGAAAAGGTGTGGGCTAAGTGTGGTCATATTAGCATGATGTGTGCATAGGAGTGGCCACCAGGTGGCAGATGTGACAGTCAGTGATTATCTTGGAGTTCAGATACTTAGCTACAACATAGTGGACCATAAGTGGAATATGTCCAATGTTTAAGCAGAAATTCAGAGATATCCTGGCTTATAATGATTTATCATTTAAAACATCTGTAGGTTGACTTAATTTTTCCTGGAGAATGAGTTTTTTTTTTTTTTTGTGAAACAAGGCAGTTGCATTGACTCATGGTTTAAAAACCTTCAACATACCATGCCTATCTTCTTTGTTTCCTCAAATCCCAGTAAAATGATAGCAAAAGTCTTATTCAATAAGGAAAAGAGAATGGAAGAGGCAGTGAAAATGCTATTAGAACCAGTTTGTGAAATAGGTTGTACTTAATAAGGTATAAGCAGAAAACAACTTGATCTTCCTTTCATCCATCTTCTTTAAATTTGCTCTGTCAGATTTCCTTTTTCTCACACCAGATATCTTATACAGAGTCCAAGGCTCTTCTGGGCAATTTTGGAGATTAGAATAGTCTTATTTTCAGGTATTGAAAAGTCTAATGTAATCATAAACATTTTATCCAATCCATACCTTCTCCTTCTTTCCATCTTTGTTCTGAACCTGAATTCTGCCAAATAGAAGCGGGGTGCATGGTCTAGACTTTGTCCTCTTCATCATACACTTCTTCTATCCACTAACTGACGCCTCTGCACCATCTTCAGTGTCACGCCCAAGGGTGCAGGGATCAGAAAAGCACAGTCCTGTTTGATTGGGCATTGGTACCTCTTTGTGGAAGGTGTCCCAAAGCTGACCCTTTCTTCTAAAAATGTTTTTGCGTATTTTTTGCCTACATCCCCCTGGGCTCATAGCCTTTTACCTTGCTCTGTTCTCTCCACTCTTCACTGGGTGAAATCCCTTGTGCCTGGTGTGCTCCTAATTCTCTTTTCAATTATTCTTGCTGCAAACTGATTCCTTAGAGCCAGAACTCTTGGTTGGAAACTCAAGCTAGCTTACTATTACTTTGTTGGTTTCTCACTTCTTCAAAAAACCCATACATTTCCGTTCAATTCAATGATGAAAGTTCAGGCCATTCCCACTGTATTACCTTCTTTATTCCACACGGGCATCTCCAGGCAGCCTCAGGCAGTTGGCTTGTGCCATCTACCCACCTGCTTCCCTATTTCCAGGGACATAGGTCTAGTTTTCTTTTCTTTCTTTTTTTTTTTTATAGGTCTAGTTTTCCCAAGAACACTCTTTCCCGCATTCTGCTCAGGCAGCAACATGGAGTAGGCCCCCATATTGCTGCAGTCAGCAACAGCTGCCTGGGGTCTAAGGTGTTGGGTGTCACCAATCTTAGTGTATTGAGTGTGTGCCATGAAACCTTCCCTTGCTTGGCAAAAGGGTGGAAAGAAACATCCATTTTAAATGTTCACTTAAAAAAAAAAAAAAAAATCCTGACTCGCAAGTCCCTAGCCTTTTCATTGGTTTTTCTTTCTTCACACATGGGCTAAAGGGAGGTGGGCTAAGGGCACAGAACTTGTTTTAGTGTGAATGGTATCCTAGTCCTGCAGGAATGTCGAGCTGCTTCCTTTGGAATATAGGGTCCACTACATTCCAGGCTTTGAGCTTTAGCTAAAACTCTAAGGTTTATTGAGAACCTCACTTAAAAGCATATTATACTATAATAACATGGTTATAATTATAAATAATTATAATAATTATAATAATAATTATAATACATTA
The DNA here is from genome assembly GCA_963574355.1 of Loris lydekkerianus. Classification (NCBI taxonomy): domain Eukaryota; kingdom Metazoa; phylum Chordata; class Mammalia; order Primates; family Lorisidae; genus Loris; species Loris lydekkerianus. Next base: position 38,092 of record CAUYPK010064198.1, on the reverse strand, counting down.
TATAATATATTATAATGTATAATATATAACATATAATATATAATATAATAAATATAATAATTATAATAACTATAATTTAATAATTTAAATAATATAATTTAAATAATAACAATTATAATTTACAATAATTAGAAAATAAAAACTAGCTCTTGGAAATTAAAAAACGATAGCTAAAATTTTAAAATTCAATGAAAGAGTTGGAAAATAGGGCCAAAGGAAAGGCTAGGAGGTTAGACATTCTAATAGAAGATGTTAGGGAGGGGATTTTTAAAGAAATAATAAAGCAGTGTTATGATTAGAATGACCCTTCAAGTTCCATGCCTAAGGAATGGAAAAATGATTCACACCAAGGCACATTTTTATGACATTTCAGAATTATGGAAATAAATAAAAAATACGCAGGTTTTACAGAGAGAATGACCAGGTCACAAAACAAAGACATGAAAGTCAAAATGGCATGAATTTCTTAAGAATAACACTGGAAGCTAGAACATGATGGAGAAATGCATTCAAAATTCTAAAGGCAAATTATTTTTAACTTAGAGTTTATACTCCAGGAAGGTTTCAATTGATCAGAAGGATAGAATAAAACATTTTAAAGATGCAAAGTATAGTTGTTAGCTGTCTAAGTGACGTGCATTCTTTTCTGCCTTCTTTCCAAAAGAATTTGGTGAGCAGAAAAAACTGTTCAGTTAAATTCTATAATTCCCATGCTTCCATGAAGACTGGGAGTAGACATGTGGAGCACATCTGAAGAATAAAATGTTAAGTTGATGATTTGTGGAAAAATCTTTCAAAGAAGGTAAGATCTGACATACACTTTGTTTCCCTTTTTTTTTTATTATTATTTTTTTTATTCTTGTCTTCCTGCTTAGAAAACATGAAGCTTGAGTTGGACCAGCATCTTTTTTCCTTCTTACAAGTTCTTGTTGATCTGTATGCATTACCCTGAATTTCATGACTTTCCATTTTCTAGGTCTATTAATTAACCTTGAAACCTTTTTCTGCCTGAAGACAATAAATTCCTTCTCTGATCAATGCTGCTGACTTAATGCATGTTAGTGGTGTTTGCATCCCTGGTGCCTGGTGGAGCAGGTTCTCAAATACAGGTTTTTGAATGAACATGTGAACTAAAGAGTGAGCTAACATCACCCTCATCTTTCACCTTCCTGGACACCTCTGTTCTCTGCTTTCTTTTTAGGCTTTAGCACTTGATTCATACTGTCTTCTTCTCACTGCTGTTTGCTCACAACTTCCATGACTTCAGCACCCACAGGACGCTTCCAACTCCTTGACCTCAATGTGCCTTGGCTTTTCTTAAGGGGGATGAACTGAATGATCCCCAAGTTCAGTTCTTCCTTGCATTCTTGTTTTCCTCTCCCATTTTTGGTTGCCTTTCTGGTCATTCCTTTACCTTATGGCACTGCAGGCAGATTCATTGCCTGAACAACACAGCTGTCAGGCCTGTCTGTGAACTTGGTTTTCTTTTCATCATCTGGTCTCTGCACACTTTCCTTTCCTAGCCTGTCACAGCCAACCCAAACTTCTTGCCTCTCCACAAACCCAACTGGAGTTTTCCCAGCTTTGCAATTGTTTATACATTTTCTCTGCCTAGAATTGCATTTGTAGTCTTCAGCCCATGGCCCTTCATCTTAGCCTATTGAAGTTGTACCCATCATCTGAGGACCAATTCTAAAGCCACTTTCCCCCCTAAAGTATTCCCCAACGATTTAAGCAGAAATAATCTCCGGAGCCTCTAAGACTGCAAAAATACTTTGCAATGATGTTTATTTATTATATTTGAGCATTTATTAGGATAGTTGCCCAGGTACACTTACTGAGAATGCTTCATTTCTGTGACCCCCACAGACCTAGCACACAATTCCTGGCACGTAGCACATGCTCAAAATTGTAAGATGAACTGAATTGAGATTCAAGGTGCTATTGCTGACTATGATTTAAGTCTAGTGGAAATAGGAAAGGCAATGCATATCTACTCCCTTAGGAGAACTGCCTCATAATTATTTTAAAAGTTTTCAGTTTTATCAAAAAGCCTTAGAAACTACTCCTTTTCAAAGACCCACCAAAGCATTATTTTCCTAATTAATTATTGTAGAAGGATAACTATTGCATAAATCAATTCCCAACTTAGTTTGATCGTGATCACTAATGAAATAGATTGGAGATCTGGAGCCCCGAAGAGAATGTTTTCAGAGGAATAATATATTTTATTTGTCAGCAGTCCTCAGGCTCAATTTATGGTGAAATTAACTGAAAGTGGATTGCAAATAATTGTCAGCTCATTGTCAGTCTGCATTTCCAAGGCCCTCAATAGATAGAATGACGAAAGGTAATTTCGTTTTTCTTCGTAATTGCTTCTGGATAATACCAGAGCCTTTCAAAGAGAGTGTGAGGCTATGCATTTTGAAAATTGCAAAGAAAATGCAAAGCTTGAGTTGAATACCAAAAATTCTCCATATGTTAGATGTAGCAGAATTAACATTTCTGAGGCTGTTTGCAGTCTGTTCCACTAACACTGACTAAAACAGATAACATGATTCTGGACTTGAGTTACAAAAAACACTATTTTACGTGTCAATGGTGATAGTTAGAATGGAGATCTGAGTCTAATTAGCTTTATGGCAATTTCTGAAAGGGGTTAGAACAACAATGCAATTTCTTTCACACAATATGAGAATTCAATGGAAGTTTTTTAGCTGTTCAAAATTACCAGAGAAGAGAGTAATCAATAGCCAATGAAGACGAATGATCTTCCAGAGACCAAATGGAGAAGGTGAGCAGAATGGTGGTGGAAAAAATAAAACTGTGAAAGACAAAAACAAAATAACAACCTCAGCTTTCCGTCATTTATATTTATTCTAAAAGCAAATTAAGATAAGGGGGTTACTATTCATTATAATGACAAAAATTGCTAACTAGTAGACAGCACCTAGGTGCTGTGCTGTCAGACTTCAGGGCAACAATTCCTAAAGACTGTTTCACGGAGTAATGCTTTGACTTGCTAATACTATTCACCTCACAAAAGGTTACATGGCTCAAATAAATTTTGGAATGTTGCATATAATTTCCCTCTTTTAGAGAATTATAATGAAACTCTCTGAGAAATCCTATAATTAGAAAAATTGTGTAATTTTGACTTCTTAAGCTTATTTTATTTTATTTTATTTTACTTTTGAGACCAAGTCTCACTATGTCACCCTCAGTTGAGTGATGTGGTTTCACAGCTCACAGCAACCTCAAACTATTGGGCTTAAGTGATTCTCTTGCTTCAGCCTCCCAAGCAGTTGGGACTACAGGCACCCACCACAACACCTGGCTACTTTTTTGTTGCAGTTATCATTGTTGTTTAGCAGGCCTGGGCCAGGTTTGAATCCTCCTGCCTCAGTGTATGCAGCCGGCACCCTAACCTCTGAGCTACAGGTGCCAAGTCAAGCCTATTTTATTGAAGATGCCAACCAAAGCCTCCTGGAGTGCTGTTTGAGCAGTGGTTCACTAGATGATGATGTTGGCTGGTTCTGCAAAAGAGTCTTGGGTCAATAGGGGAAAGGGAGAAAGGGAGAGGAGGGGGGTGGAGGGAGGGGTACTGGTGGAATTACACCTGCAGGGCATCTCACAAGGGTATATGTGAAACTTAGTAAATGTGGAATGTAAATGTCTTGGCACGGTAACTGGGAAAATGCCAGGAAGGCTATGTTAACTATTGTGATGAAAATGTGTCAGCTAGTGTATGATGCCCCATGACCATATCAATGTACGCAGCTATGATTTAATAAAAAAAAAAAAAAAAAAGAGTCTTGGGTCTGTACATTTGGATGGAGTTTGTTTCCAGAATGATGTCTGGGAGTGGTTAGGTTTTCCTCATCCTGGGTCTATGTTAGACATGGGTTCAGTGATACTATTGTTGTGTATAGAAGAGGCAAGCAAAGTGAGGAGAAAAGTTAGAGTCCGTATTAAATGAGTGCATCATCTAAATGCAAATTAGAAAATATAAAATATTGGTACAGACCAAAGCTTACTTGTTAACTCAGCTAGTAAAAGCAACTACCTGCTTTGAACATCCACTCTTTCAAAAGTAATCGCTGACCAGTCACCTGCTTACAAGCTCCTTTATACATCCCAGAACTGACTGCGACGTCCTTATGGGCTACAAGTGGCTGCCCACTCTGGCTGATGCTTGTCTCTGCAGTAGCACTGCCTCCCCTGATTGCTGCCTGTGCCCAGACTTTCTGTCGTTCCATCAGATCCTCCATCTCAGACCAGGTCCTCTTGTGGAGCACTGCAATTTTTCACTACACTCATTACAAATGATTGTGGAAGTTATACCCCCTAACAGGCCTAATCTTGAGGAATTCTTATTAATTTATTTATATATTTTTATTTCATATTAACGTGAGGGTACAGACAACAGGGTTACCATGTTTGCATCTGTTAGGTAGAGTGCCTGTTGTAGTTGTGTCTCACACCCAGGAGGTGTGCCATATACCCTTACATCGTGTCCATTAAGTGGGAGCAAATCCCTCCTCCACCCTCCTCCCCTTCCCTTCTCCCTTTCCCTCCTTCCCTTCCTTCCTCTCCTTCCTTCTTTGCCCTTCCTGTAACTTGAATCAACTTGAGTTTTTCTTTGAGGAATTTTTATATGTGGATAATTCTGAAGCATCACCACCCAGATCAAACTATAGAACATTTCTAACATTCCAGGAGGCTGTATACTCCTTTTCCCTAAAGGCAACAGTTTTCCTAGTCTTGAACTTCTAGATACTCAGCCTTGTGGCTGTAAGAGGCACTCAGCTGGTTGTGTGTGGCAGTATTTAATTTTATTTTTATTGCTGTATATTCCACTGTATGAATATATGACAGTGTATTTATTATGAATATTTGTGACCCTAATCCCCTCTAGATTGTAAACCTCATGAAGCTGCAGAGACGTGCCTGTCTTGTGGACTGGAAGATCCCTGGGACATAGCGCAGGTGCTTGGCATAGAAAAAGAACCAAGAATTTCTGTAGAAAAATGAATTTTTTTATGATTGGTGTTAGTGCTAATCCTTTCTAAAAGTTAACAAACTGACTCATTTGATGGAGGAAGGAACAAGAGTTGACACATAAAGAAGTGAAGCTGATATGTAAACATATCCTCATACCTGACACCCACCTATAGTGCAGTTGTGTGCTGAGAAGCACTGCATACTGCCTCCAGCTACCAGAAGCCAGGAAAAGGCTTTCTGGGTTTCAGACCAGTATGGCCTCCCCAACACCTTGATTCAGACCTGTGGCCTCCAGAGATGTGAGACAATAAATTTTTGTTGCTTTAAGCCACCTAGTTTGCAGTTTGCAGACACTTAGTTAAAGGTGCTCCTGCCACATCACCCTCACTGATGCAGGTGATGCCCACGCCGGAAGGCTGAAGAAGACCTGCCAGGCGATGGAGCTGTGACCTGGCAGCCACCCTGCACCACCAGGGAGACATCAGTGACAAAGTGTAGGGGCTGCTGCAACACCTGGCACTCTGTACCCACATTCAGAGCACTGTGAAGCTGCTTCCTACACTGCCCTCCTAATTTCTAGGTCAGGAGACTCTTTTTGACTCTCATCCTGCTTAAGTGCCATATTCCCTGGCCTTGCCCACAGCCCCTATTTCCTGCTCCTGCCTGGTAGATATTATTTCCCGTATTGGGTCTCCTGAAAATCACCCAGGTGCTCCCTCAGCATCCTTCACTGGCTTCTCTTCCTTTGCTCTCTCCTGAAATAAAATTCCCTTGAGCTTTATCTGTGGACCTCTTTGATTCCCAATGATTCCCAAATCTGTATCTCCATTTATGTTACCAGGACTCCATGCTGCAAGGGCAGAAACCTGACTCAATTCTGCTTAAGAAACAAAGGAGAAGTTTATTAACTCAGTTTTGTCCCCGCAGACTCAACTGGTGCTCAGAAGCTGTGTTCTCCCTACAGGAGTTTGTTTCTCTCTGCATCTCCCAGCTCTGCCCTCCTCCACACTGACCTCATTCTCAGTTAGTCCCTCTCGACCTAGTGGCCAGTGAGGTGCTGTGTGATTTCCTAGACCTTGTGTCTCAATGTCCCAGGGGAAGGGGCACCCTCTTTCTCCACAGCTGCAGTGAGTTTCTGCAGAGGATGTGGCCTTGCCAGGCCTTCAGTGCCCTTCTCTGGGCCCCGTGGAAGGGATGGGAGTCCACCTCCCCTGAACCAGAGGGAAGGAACAGGTGTGCTACGGAGAAGCACAGGAGAAGAGGCTCACCAGAGGAAGGGGGAGGAGAAGGAAGAGGTGGAGAAGAGAAGGAGATACTAAAGTTATTTTGACAATTTGATGGGGGAGAGCTAGATTCAGAACACCTAGGCTGTCATCCTGATCTTTAGGCTCCTTGTCCTTTGTCTGTAAAATGAGAAGACTGGATTTCTAAGCTCTCCGTCCACCAACAATTTTCTTTAATTATGTGAATAATGGACATATACAGAAGAAGCTTTTGGAGGAAACTCTGGGCACAGCCTGAGAGCAGCAGAGGTGGTGGCTGGGAGCAGCACTCTGGACTCAGATCTGTCACTCAGCTCTGCGTGTTCATCATCTCAGGGGTGCTTGGTGGGCGTGCGACTGTGCCATCCCCGAGGCCCCTGGGCTCAGAGGGCCTCACATTTGGGTTAATACTCTGGTCTCACTGTCTTGAAATTCCTGATAATTTTATCTTTGAATTTTTTGTAAATGAATTTTGATGGGACATTGGGATGTACACTTGAGCAAAGAAGATAAACACCATAGGGGTATCTACTGTTTCTCACCCCCCTGTTCCCTTTCTGAGTTACAATGGCTCATGAACTCACAATGAGATGAACCCACAATAAATGGGGGCTCAGTGAGACCCAAAGTGAGGACCAGATAAGCCTATTATGTCTACCCTTGCCTTTCTGTTTAAGCCAAAACTTGCTTTGAATGCAGAAAGAAGGCAGTGGTCTTCTAAGAAACATTAACCACAGGGAGCCCTACCAGCTACCTCACCACTTACACCGTGTGCTGAAAACAACATCATAGAAGGAAAGAGCATTGTACTTTTTTACATATCAGTATTTTTATATCTGAGTAAGCCAAAGGTTAATAGTGTCGGTAGAATGTGCACATATAAAGTGAAATAAAGGTGGTTGAGTTGTCTTGTGTACAATTCCTACCATCTTGGTGAGAGCAAAATACTCACACGTGAACTACAAAATAATGAATTGTGCAGTTTTGATTATTCTGCATATGAGTTCAGCACTCTTATATTTATATTAAAAACTAGCATTGAGCAATAAAAAAAACAGTAAAACTCATACTAACAAAATTGAATTTTTTAAACTTACAATAACATTAAATAGCAAATAAAAGAATTATTAAAAGTTGAGAAAGAGAGATTGGGTAAGAAAGGCAAAAGCTTTCTATTTTAATATCTTTAATAGTACTTTTTCCTTTTTCTGGAACAAAATTCTCCATGTTTTCATTTTGGATTAGACCCTGCAAACTATTTAGTCTGTCCTGTATCAGCAAATCACTTTACCTCTTGGTGACTCTGTTTCTCTATTTGTAAAATAAGCACAGTGACAGTGTCTCCATTTTTGGATTGTTGCAAGAAAGGAGAGTGGTTGGCGCTCAGCAGTCATTCAGCAAAGATGAGCTTTTATTATGAAGACCATAATACCAAATAGGAGATTTGGGTTATTCAGTCTTAAAAGTCCCTCAATTATGACTTTATGTAAACCAAACTATTTAGCTAATTTCTTCTTTTAGTTTGAATTTTTCATTAGTTTCATGGATGGGCTCACTCAATTCACTACTTAAATGATATCAGTGTAGGCTGGGCGTGGTGGCTCATGCCTGTAATCCCAGCACTCTGAGAGGCCAAGGTGGGTGGATTGCTTGAGCTCTGGAGTTTGAGACCAGCCTGAACAAAAGCAAGACCATCTCTACTAAAAATAAAAAATCTAGCCAGCATTATGGCAGGTGCCTGTAGCCCCAGCTGCTCAGGAGGCTGAGGCTAGAGAATTGCTTGAGCCTAAGAGTTTGAGATTATTGTGAGCTATGATGACATCTGGAGGCATTCTACCCACGGTGACAAAGTGAGACTCTGTCTCAGGGAAAAAAAAAAAAAAAAAAACTATTGAAATTAGTCCACAGAATACTTTATGTAAAATTCAGTGGCAGGACAAATAAAGTCAAGTAGTATTTCTGGAGGAGAAGATTGTGAATCAAGCATTTCAAATTCCATATAAAAACTGAGAGGTAAGGATTAAGCTATTGTTCATGTGAAAAGCAGAAAAGGATGTTTTCTACTTCTCACCAACAGATGGCGATCTAGCTAAGCAAATGGACGACATTGTTCGCTCTTAGAGAAATTCTGCCATCAAGTGTGAGAAAGCAAACCTATAAAGAACATATGGAAAACAATGAATATTTTAATTAGGTGTTAATAACTGAGTATCGAATCCTTGTTTTCCACCTAACTCACAACAATGTTATGACAGCTAATTAATAAGTGATTGTAAAGGAAATGGTTAATTATTTACAGTAAGGATTAGAGTAGCTTACATGCTTGTAATCATAAAATGGTTTGCAAAAGTAGATGGATGCAAAGCAAGTTTAATTCTGTTGTTACAGAAATATTGAATATTGTGGCGCCTCTTTTGGGATAACTTCTATTATCATTCCACCTTGTCTGGATCGACTGCACAGGCAACGTTATGCATTTTTTTTTTAAATCAAGTTTTAGTCTAGCCATGGACTATAAGATCATGTATGTGTATTGTTTTAAGGATATTCTGTCAGATGTATTTGAAATTATGTACAGAAGAGTAAAGGTGAATGCCTCCTTGTGTGGGGGAACTTTTTGGAAAGATATCAACCTAGAACAAACTAAAACAAAACCCTGGACCAGAAGAATAAAGTCTCCCCCTAGAGTCACTGTCTCTAGCGTCTGATTCTCATATATAAAAACAAAACTAAAAAACAAGAGTGGAATCATAAACTTCTCTTCCTCTGCCTTCTCATTCCACATGTCAAATCTCTTTGAACTGTCTCATGTCTTTAGGATATAATGAAATCCCTTGCTCTGGAAGGAAGCCATGGCAGATACATTTCAAGACCTTTCCCTTCCTTTCTAGTAGCAGAGCTAATGCAGTTTACTTATTAGATAAGTCACCATGGATACTGATACACTCAAGCCAAGACTACCCTAGTGAGGGGAATTGGAGAATTGAGGCAATTATTCTCATAATTTAAATAAACAAAGTTCCCCTCATTTTTGTTTTGTTTACCGGAATTTTTCAAGTCAATGTCTAATTTTGGTTTTGAAGTATTAGAGGTGGTTTTCACCTCAACTCTCTTATTAAATTAGCTAGCAGAGCTCTGGACTCCTTTGTGGTAAAGTACTTTGAGAATGTGTACCCAAGGCAAATGTATTCTGTGCTTTCTATTTTATCATCCCAAGCATTTCTACATGGCATTTGGGGAAACAATGTGAATAGCTCAAGTCTGGGATGAAACGTTTCTGGAAGGTAGACAACACTCAGATCTGGAAATGGCTGCTGGGAGAGACTAGATATTTTCAATCAGACAAAGACATTCCTAATATCAGGTCCTTCCTGACGATATGGCCCCAGCATGTCCTGCATTGACCCCAAGTTTTTTTGCTGGTCCCAGTTCAAGCCACAACCTATGCTGGTACTTCCAATTGGGGTTTTATGGCTGATTCTGGCTGCCTCTTCTAATTCTATCATTTTTCCCGGACCATGTCCTAACCTTGCCAATATGAATTCCTCCATCTATTCCTCTAACTTAATGCTGACTTTCTAGTAAGACAGAGGATCTTTTGCAAGTGCAGGGTGTGATTGTTATTTTGAGGTAAGAAGGAATCATGTTGTTACCTAATACCATGTTCACCTTTTGTCATTAGGTCACTATTGTTTGGTTTCAAAGAGAGGCCTGGTTATAGTCCTTGCCCCGGTGTGAGCCTGAAGTGACTAGGATCTGGACTTCATACAGTGCATTTTTTTTTTTTTAGGTTATATTGTTTTCATTTCTTTTTGTTATTGTTGTTTGGGATTCATTGAGGGTACAAAGAATTCGTTTACACTGCATACAGTGCAAGTTTTGAAGAATGACTCTCAATTTTTAGTTTTTGCCACTACCTGCCATGTGTCTTGATCTCTGTGACTCAGGCTCCTCTGGCTGCTTTGTCAATTTTTTTTTTCTTTTTGAGACAGAGTTTTACTCTATCACCCTGGGTAGAGTGCCATGAGTCAGGGCTCACAGCAACCTCCAACTAGAGCTCAAGCAATCCTCTTGCCTCAGTTTTTCTATTTTTAGTAGAGACGGGGTCTCACTCTTGCTCAGGATGGTCTTGAACTCCTGAGCTAAGGCAATCTACCTGCCTTGGCTTCCCAAAGTGCTAGGATTACAGGTATGAGCCACCAGACCTGGCCTGTCTCTAATTTCTTTTTTCTTTTCTTTTCTTTTCTTTTCTTTTCTTTTCTTTCTTTTTTTTCTTTCTTTTTTTTTTTTTTTTTTGAAACAGAGGCTCACTTTGTTGCCCTTGGTAGAGTGCTGTGGTGTCACAGCTTACAGCAACCTCAAACTATTGGGTTTAAGAAATTCTCTTGCCTCAGCCTCCCAAGTAACTGGGACTACAGGCGCCTGCCATAATGCTGGCTAGTTTTTCTATTTTTAGTTGAGATGGTGTCTTGCTCTTGTTCAGGCTTGTCTCAAACTCATGAGCTCAGGCAATCCACCCGTCTCTAATTGCTTAATACTCACTGGAAGGAGATAACTATGTTGCATGTTCAGAGGTCAAACATCTGCCTGATTCCATAGCAGAATGTGGGTGGAAGGGCTATTAGAGATAGACGTTGGTAGCTGACAGATCTGGGTTTGAATCCCATTCTTTCACGTCAATAATGTGAACCATTTCCTACCTTCCCTGAATTTCAATTTTTGTTTCTGTGAAACAGGCATAGTGATACATATCTGGCAAAAGAGTGATTAGAAGTAGTGCCTGGCAAGAAGAGGTGAATGTTTAGCAATGGTAGCCACTGTTAGAACTGTGCTTCATGCAACAGGAGCCCAGGTATTTTTATTAGGCTTCATTCTCCTTTCTGACCTCACAGGACTCCACCCCTCAGTACTTATTTTCTAAAAGCCTATTGTGAGTCTAGTACTGTAGGGATTGCAATGACATGTGTTGCTATGACTCTGCCTTTAATGAATTGCACTCGTATGAAGAAAAGATAAAATGGGTATGTATGAAAAAGTAATATCTGTTATAGATTGAGAATTTTACTCTGCGACATACTTTCTGTTAAATGCTTTACAAATTGGATATCATTTTATCATCACAATAATCTAGTAAACCAATATTATTGTTGTCATTTCTGTCTTACAGAAGAGGAAAAGTAAGACTCAGAGAGGTTAAGTATCTTGCCCAAGGTCACAAGGCTAACAGTAACAAAATCAGGATTTAAACTTGGGCCCTCTAACTCTAGAAGCTGACCTCTCAACTACCCTGCTTAACTTTTTCACTTGGGCAGTATTAAGTGGTGCAGACAAAGAGCTGTCAAGTATCAGAGACTGGAGAGGCCATTGTAAGTGTAGAATTCACCCAGAAGAGTTTTTTTTTTAGAGAGAGTGTACCTTTATCTGATTCTCACAAGGCTATATTTAAAAGGAAATGGTTAGCAGGAAAATGCCATAGTCACAGGAAGGTGAAGTAGAATTCCCTGTGTCCATCATTTCTCTGGATTTATGCCAGGGCCTAAATCTTCCCAAGTAATTCATTGCTGGTTGAGGTGTCCCCTGCAGCCTGTGATCTCATTTCTCTTATATCAATCATTCAGACTTCATTGTTTAAAGAATCAGGGATTTTTGTGCTGGAAGGGATGCCAGAAATCCCATCGTGATCTCCAGAGAGAGGGTGTGAGTTGCCCAACATGACACAGTTGGCCCTGCTAAAAATCAGGTCTCTTGACATCAATCCTGGCTCCCCCCCCCCCCCGCTTTGTTACATTGGGCCCCTGCCTTTGATGGCATCAGGGATGAGGATATAGGTTTTTTAGAAATTCTTCCAGTTCTGTTTTATGTGCTTAGTGTATGGTGTTATTCAATACATGTTTGCTCATATTTACTCTCTACTTACCTTCTCCTTTTCAAAACTGTGCGTATTTACTAAAAGACATTATTGGTCAGTCTGCATCTCCCTCATCAAAATGCCACTCTATTGTCTTGCTTAGAACTGAATACAATATGCTGGGGGTCCCCTTTCTCCAACTGAGAAGTCATGTACCCCCAAACTGGAAGCAAAGCTCATTCACACTCAAAATCCTGACTGTTTGATTAGATTTTAAAGTTGGCCATACGGTCTCTTCCTGCCACTGAATATGTTATGGGTATGGCTGGAGACTCTTTTGTTTTGAACTTATGTCTTTATTTAAGACAAAAATTCAGAGCCTGGTTCGACAAATGCATAAACAGGTATCCGATTTAGAGTGACTTCTTCGAAGAGGCAGCCTCTTGCCTGCTGTCAGTTGGTCCCTGCTGAGTTGTTTGATGCATTCACTGCATTTTATATTACTTAATGTGGTTTATGTATCTGCCAATAAATCTGAAATACAGGTCACAGAATATGTAGCTCAAGGAAATCCATGAAAGTAGTAGAGAGAAGCTTCACTAACTGCATCAGATTGCCAAAAGCTGAGGTCATTTCCTCTCACTAAAAACATAGAGCTTCATAAATTATTTTTATCACCTCCAGAGTCAAGCAAACAGTTTTGCACAGATGCCAAAGGGGTTTCATTGCTTTTTATTCTCTTTAAGCTGAAAACATTTTTCTGAAGTCCTCTGCAAAATGATCTGCTTATCTCCACCCACACGCCCAACGTTATGAACATCCTAGCATATTGCGTGCGAATGTAGGAACATAAACAGACTGCATCTGGGCAGAGTCTTCAGTGGAAGTGGTGCAAATACCTGACCCCAGAAGATGGTTCTGACCTTGTTTTAATTATTCCTTATGATTGGGAGTTGACATTGTTTCCTTGAAGACATTTTTTAAGGAGATGTTCGGTATGCAGAGACTGTAAAAAATGAGCAGTGAACATTCAGTGGAGAACTTTATAGAAAACACTACTGAATTAACTTACAGTACATTTGTTAAACATGAGCACCTCTAATAATGACATTTCATTTAACAATGCCCTTTGTCTTTTCAGTTCATCAGTTACCTATTTCAGTAATGAACTGCAGTCATACCATTCTGATTTTCTCCTAATGTAAAGGCTCAGCTCACTTCACCGCCAGTGAAGCATGATGCTATTATTCAGTTCCTGGCTTAGGAAAAAAGCTATAGAATATTTCACAATTCTAATTGGCTAACAAATATTAAGCCCTATGATTGTTAAGGGCACCCGGTGATTCTGTTTAGCTTTTAATGGGAATAAGTAAAATAAAGAAAAGAAAACGGTTTGAAGGGGGAAAAAGAAGGTTAGTGTGTATACTTTATGAGCAGTAACCCAAGTATCCATTGAAAAAATATGAGCACACATTATCTTTAATAGCTCAAATGTTATCTTAATTCTTTATCAACAATTCATGCAGATAGCTTAATACCAAATATTTTAGTTAGGATTAACAATCTGTGAAACAGAAGGTTTAGCAAATGAGAGATGGAATTTGTTCTACCTACAGGCGCACGAGGAGGTGAGTGTGAGCTGCTGGAAGACTGGGTCATGCATGAGGCATTCTTTTTCTGCCAAGTAAATGCAGGCAGACTTGGAAAATATTATGTCTTTCGTAGCCCTGATTTATACTTCCCATGGAAGGTAATGAAGCCTGGGTCCAAACTTATTTTTGTCCTTTGCAAAAGCATTCCCTGGAATGAAAGATAGGCCCCTTCCTTGTTTTCCTTTTTCCACGTGGCAGAATCCGCTAAAGTATCTCCCCACCCCCCACCTTCTCTCTTTTGAACTCACCAAAACATCTCATTAGTAAAGGCAAGATTCAGCTCCCCATAATCTTTTCCCAGCTGAGGCAAAGCTGCACAATTTACAATAGATCTTTGGCAAACTGCTTTTTACTGAGTGCTGCTGCATCTATAGATCTCTCTCAATTACCCACAGTAAATTTAGGCATTGTACAAGAGCAAATTTTACAGTCCATGAAGAGATGAAGTGAAATCTAGATGAAATTCATTGTGACAGATTCCCAGTTAGTGCTCTGATGTGTCTGTATTACAGAAGATAGACATTCTATTAGCATGGAAGCTCCCATAATGGACTGTGAATCATCGCAGGTAATAGAGACGCCAGGCAGAATGACTGAAAAGCACTATTGAATTCCATTAGAGCTCTTTGTTTTTAAATCAGTCATTTCTTGTGAATAACCAACTATACACTTCTTGACCCTATCTCCGAGTGATAATTGTGGACTAATATTACAATGCATTAATCTGAGTTACTGTGCAATTAGCATTTCAGGGGTTGGCTTATTTGGGGGTTTCCCTGAATGCGAAGGCCCACTCCTTTGGAAGCTGGAGCTTATACCACAAATACATAATTTCAGAAATGGGTTTCTCCAGGATGCCATTGGTAGTTTTGTTTCAATGTTACTGGAATTGTAGCTCCATCATCCTGTTCATTGGGATTTTGCATTGTAACTTTGTTGTTTCTACCCTTTTTCATTTAAAGATTTCTCCCCGTACCAGGTGGGCCAGACATCAGGGTAAAATAATTACCACAAATGTAAAGGATGATAAGGAAATAATTTTATATAAGCCAAGCCAGCAAGCTTTTTCTTTCTTTTTAAAATCTTAAATGTGTAGCTAATCATTAGGAAAATAAAGAAAATCACATTCTGCTGCATAAATAGCACCACCCAATCTATCAATCAAATATGATTGATCATACATGGTGATCACTTGGATAATTAGTACAGGGTTTAGGTTTGTGCGGTAGTCTGAAGCCTTTGGGATGTCTGTATAATTACCATGTGTATGTAGATCGCTGTATAATTACCATGTGTATGTAGATGTGTATGTAGATTGTTATATGAATTCTGCTAGTAAATTATAATGTAAACACACAGCACTTAGACTAGACAACTCAAGTTAGCACACATTTCTTAATTCATTGCATTTGATACAAATGCAATAGCTTGTCAGGAGGCAAAGCTTTACTTGACCACAGACTCTGAAGTTAGCATATATACATTAAAAAAAGGAACAAATCTCTTCTTGTGTCTATGTGTTTCACCTGATTTATAAGGCAGGTGAGAGGTAATTTTGAAAGGGGACTATGGCATCCAAAGCACAGCGACTTGAGTTGAGTCGCTTCAGTATCTTCCCATAAATTCCCTGAGACAATTTTTAAAAGACTCGACTTTACATCTTCTGTCTACCATCATCTATTTTCATCTCAGGATGAACAACATTATCCTCATCTTCTGGAGGATCTGAGACTGAGAGCCTCAAATGAGGCTTTTTCCTTAATGTTGCAATGACAGGTGTAAGATTAACTTTGTTAGGTGTCTAGCCACTCATGCAAACTAAATTAAATTAATGGAACAAATTTCTCTCATAATTAAGATAAAAATTCATGTCAGCTGTAACCTTGCTGTACAGTAATTATATACAAATGATTTATCATCTGCTTCGCCCAGAATATTAATCCTTACCTCATTGATAACTGCAGCCAGTGTTAAGAGATGAGACTTGATTAACTATGACAGATTGGGCAACCACAGCCCTCAGTGCCGGAGCTACCAGTGAAACCAATAACACTCGAGTTGCTCTCTGTGTTTAAAATGCATTCCCATGGAAACAGATGCATGCTTAATGAAGGATACTGAGATTATTTTCAATAATGACTGATATTGGAACAGTGGGCAGAGCTGATCAATAACAATTAACCACTTAGTCTGCTAAAGACATGGTTAGAGAAAGCAGGTTATTTACACATTAGTAGAACCTTATTCGAAGAGGAGTGCTTCATAATGTCTCTATGCTGCACCGTTTCTCTTTTTCCTGCCTGGGAGGGGCTCCACGGTGGAGAGATGGTATTGTGCCAAACGCCCTCCTGTCGCCTCTTAGCGCCTGCTTATGAAATGAGTGATTGATGTTGCCAGCGGTTCTTTGGATGCTCTCAAGATAGCTGCCAAATGTATCAAGGAAAGTCCAAAAGCAACTGTGACCATGAAACTAATATTGCTTTGTAGGGATTTGGTTTGGTGGAAAACTTTACTGCCAAGGCGTAACTCAATTGTACAGAAAATTCTTTTGATCTTTCATTGTATGTTCTTTTATTTAATTTTAAAGAATCCAAGACAAGTCGTGCAGATATTTAAGGAAACTCTCTGCTTTGGACTGCTGTCATACTGGCTGGAAAGGGCTTTAATAACATAAATTTAATAATAGATATGGCTTTCAAAGCTATTTGAAAATTTGCACTTTTATTTTGTATTAATTTGAATCACCCCAGGAGTCGAGATCTTGTAATGCTAATTACTAATATAGACTCCCAGAATCCCTGCCCTGACAGTCAGCTTGGAGAAATCCCAACTCCCTGGGCCAAAAAGTGTTAATAAAAAGTGATTAGCTACCTAGGCCAAGTCATATTATAATAATGCATTATATTTCCCTTGAATGGATTATTGCATTTTCCTTTCTCTGAATGAAGAAAATGGTTGAGGGTGATGAAAATTCAGGCATTTCAGCTGGCATTGTTACAACAATCGTGCTTTTTTAAAAAAATAGGAGAATGTTTCTTTCTCACTTCTTAGATTTTAAGACTCAGATCTGAAAATGCAAATAAACAGAAATATATTCTGCATATTTACCAGTCTTGTTTTACTTTGCAGACAAATGTGTGAACTGGTGCTAGTAGCTAAACTTCTAACACTACATATGTGTTGTAAGTTTTAAGCTTAGGTAAAGAAAAAAAAACAGCATTTTTCTTCCTTTAGCCCCACGGGACAGACATTTTCCACTTAAATCACTAGCCACAGGGTACCACGGCTGGGATGCCACACAGATGCTAATGAATTTGGAACAACATTTATGTGGCTGAACAAAAATGGGTCCTAAGCACCCCAAGTCAAGCGCAGCAAACAAGAAATAGGCTGACACATTTCTATCAGGAAGGCAACCAGAATGTCAGACTCTTGAATGATACTGGGTTATCTCAGCTCTGTTTTATCATCTCAGTAAATAAATCTAGAGATGAAAAACAACACAAAAGCCTATAAAGGATGCTCCATAAGAGTCAAATCTTAAACGTACCCTTCTATATCAGCATTTCCCCACGTTCTCTCCCAACCACCTAACCTTTTGTTGAATCTCTAGGTCAAAATACAATTACATTTAACACAAAGGTAGTGATACTTTCTATCTACAAGGACTAGAGTATTGGAAGGAAATAAAACAGCATTGTCAGGGCACAGCCTCATTAGTTTACATAGTTGTACATACCTGGTTATCTTTTTTACTGCCTTTTTGAAGACACCAGGATCTTCCCCCAACACTGAGTACTTGAATCCTTACTACAACTAAAACAGTGACACCCCTCTACCCTGGCTGCAGATGAAGTGGAGGCAATTACCTCTTCCCTATCGTTTGAACAATACAATTATTGGGAAGATAATAAGATTATCTAAGCTTTTGCTTCTTAAAATTGTACTGAGGAACACCCAATACTGTTCCTTATGCATTCATCTTAAAAACAAATAAAGAAAGTAAAAATGTGCCTCTAAGCTAATGAGGACTGCGAGACAGAGCCGTAGATACATTTTCTCACTTGCCTAATGAGCAAAGTGACAGACAGTGAAACAGTTCACACTTGAGTAATTCTCTAGTCATCAGCAACTGCAGAGGGCCCCTCCTGCTAGGGTTGTGGAGCGGGGGTGGTTGGGAGATGTAATAAATAGACCCTGGTTCTCTTGGCCAGAATAAGTTATCACAAACAGAGAGGTCTTGGGGTATGCTCCCCAAGGAAATTTAACCAGAAAGAAAAAAGAACCCTTTGAAGGCATCTCCAGCCGTACATTCAATTAGAATTAAATTAAAACAATGGAGAAAAGAATCACCTGCTCCTCATCAGGCCAGCTGCCCGGAGGGGGTGGGGTGGTTAGGAACCTAAAAGGCAGTGGCCCCTCCCTGCCCAGGTCTGCACACCATTTTTAAACGGCCTTACCTTCTCTGGGCCCCATTGTCAGGCTGGCTCCATTTCTGGGGGGAAATGAGAAAGGTGGGCCTAGGGGGGGAGTAGAGGAGAGTGTGTGTGTGTGTGTGTGTGTGTGTGTGTGTGTGTGTAAGAGGTAGATAAAAAGCATCTCTTTACTGAGTACATTCAGGGGCCTATGCAACAGGGAAGGAGCTCTTGCAAATTCACCACTTTTGATCCTTAGAAGGAAGTGAACTGAAACCTGTTCTGCACCATGTGCCAGGCACTGTTTATCCTTATTGTAACCTCATGCTGACATGGGACTAAATTCTGCAGTCCTTTTGCCATATTAAAGGGGGAATAAACAGAGGTCTCAAACAGGTAAGGCATTTGCTCAAGTTCGCATGGCCACTAAGTGGAAGCGCTGAGATCCACATTTTAGACTGCTTGGCTCCAAAGCCCAAAGTCCTTTGCACTCAAAATCTCCTTGCTCCCCTCGCAAGGAGGCTAATAAAGGAGAAAGCGCTGAGTGAGAAGTCAGCCAGAGAAATACGGGGAGTAATCAGTTCTCTTAAGCCATTAAAACCTTGCATCTTGAAAATTAATTTATTGACCCAGAGATTGAGACATACAATTCTTTCATTTAAATTACTTTGTTTGCTTCATGGAGTTAGTCCGCATTTTACAGAGAGTATGACAGAGCTCTGGGGAGTCCCAGACTGCTGGCCAAGTAAGGCAGGGGTGGTGAAACCAAACCTGACCACCATTCCTTGGGATCTCTCAGACTCACACTCACCATTCCTTGGGATCTCTCAGACTCACACACTCACCATTCCTTGGGATCTCTCAGACTCACACACTCACCAGGGCACAGGTTAGGAAGGACTACGGATGCTTCAGGAATCCCTACAGCTGATACATGGTGATTTGTTGCTTAAATTTTTATTTGTTGAAAATTATTGGTAAGGAAACTGTACTTAAAACTGTTCCAACTGGATTAGAGCTGTAAATGTGATAACTTGCACCTTGTTTGCATGAGACTGTGACCCCCAACATAACATGTCTGGATTGGGTAAAAGGAAAAGATAAGAAATGGTTAAACAAAGGAGGGGATGTTTTTGATCATAAACCAATAGCTACTACCTGTTGGTGCCCACCATTTGCTAGGTGAAATACACATATTACTTTGAAGCATCATGACCACACCAAGGTAGTGGTGGTGGGGAGAGTGCTATTATTATTCCCATTTAACAAATGAGGCAGCTGAGGTTTAAAATAGGATATCTCTGGTTCCTTACCACCATTTCATCCTTGGGCACTAGCAAATTGATGAGACACAGGACCAAACCTCAACACTAAGGCTCCCAGAACACCAAATATCCAACAAGCTCAGTCTAATGTCACACACATATATGGCTTAAAACCTGCTTATAATATTTAGCACATTCTGTATTATTATTTTTTTTTTATCTTCAGGGCTTTAATCACCAGGGTATCTTGTTTTATTATTTTATTTTATTTTATTTGTTTGAGACACAAAAGGTTGAAGAGTGAGAATGTCACCCTGGGTAGAGTGCTGTGACATCACAGCTCACAGCACCTGCACCTCAAATCAGGGTATCTTCAAAATGAGAGTGGGCTGATTCTAGCACGGAGAAGAAGAGCATGTTTAACATGTGCCAGTGCTCCATCTTTTAGAGGTTCTTTGCTTTATTCAAATTACTAATCATTTAGAGCATCACTAAAAGCCTTTCTCCCTCGCTCCCCGTGCATGCTTAACCTAATTAACTATAAATGAGGAAACTGCTATCCACATTAAAAGAAAATGTTAACCTATAAATTATCCCACTCTTTCTGGTGAATCTAAGGACTCCTTTAGAAAGCCCAACCTCAGAGGCAGAGTCTCAGTTTATGTTCAGTGCCCTCTCCTCACTGCAATGGGTCACAGAATCTCCCATGCCTAGTGGATCCCTTTCTCTGTATTTATTTTCTCAAATTAACACCCTTTGTGTTTGCATACATACTCTCAGAAAATTAGAACAATAAAGTGGAAAGCCTACAAAATGCCATCAGGAGCCCACGAGGGTAGAAAACTATCAGGTGACATTCTAAACTTGTCTCCCAGTGCAGAAAATCTCAATTCTTCCTCACCTCTCCCAGACAGATCCAACCACTGAAAACCAAAAGTGTCTTGAGAGGCTCAGTTCTTAGACCCCCAAATAGTCCCCCTCTGCTGACCCAGCTGACCCTGTCCTGTGAATCCTTCCCTCTGAGCCATTGAGCCATTCCACTATGGGGGCCAACGCAAGTGGGTCCACTCTCTGGAAAACCCTCAGACAGAGTACCCAATAACACGTCAATATGAAAGCACAGGTTAATTTGTCAAATCATTCTGGATCTTGACCTTTGAGAGCTGAGGGTAGACCTCTGGCAGGACTGAGGAAATTGGTTATGATGCAGGGAAGGTGGGGGGTTGGGCCATTCACAGAGGAAGCCATCAGGGGAAGACTGAGCCACTCGTGGACCAAGGGTAGAGGCCAAGGACAGGGACAAGAAGGTGGGGATAAGGGCAGCAGTGCTCACAGCAACATTCTCACTCTTCAACCTTGTTCACGGTCATCCCTATTTTTAATACATATGATGTGTTAAGACAGACAGTTCTGAGGTTGTAGGAATCAGGAAAATGCAACAGGCATAGACAACTCAGGACCCTCTCCTTCCTGTGTGGGGTGCAGAGTTCTTAAAAAACCCTAGTTCATCCTTGCAGCTCTCAGGGAAACCCTAGTTTTTGAGGATATTAATAGAAGGTATCTGCTTCCCAGTCTTGCTGTGAGGCCACCCCTCCCTTCCTACCCTGGGCTCTGTGCGGTGGGGAGGAGCGGAGGCTGTGATCAGGCCCTGGGGGATGCCTGAGTCCAAGCAGGCTTACCATCCTTGTGTGCAGTCAATTCTTGATTATCCACATCAATGATCTGAGACCCAGGCCCAGGTAATCCCAAATAAATGACAATCCAAAAGGAATTTCTCTTCGGTTTTGGGGGAATATGCTTTAATTTTTCCAGCTGTACATCTCCTCTCTCACTTAGGCTTTTCTTGGTCAAGACATTAAGAATCATTTATGTTCCTTTAGTTGGGCACTAGGTCTGAGCAATGGCTTGAAGTCAGCTTCATATTGAAAATTTGCCTACTCCATAGACAAATGATTCACTTGCAGGCAATTGAATTTGACAGTATCATATATTGCATAAAGAATCATCTGCTTGGGCTAGTGTTGTTAATTCATTCATTCATTTACCTGTTCGACACACATGCATCGAGCTCCTACTGGGTTCTAGGGCTACACAATGAATTAGAACTCTGGAGATGAAAGATTGAGCCATAAATCTCAAGGGCATACCTTCTAGTGGGGCTTAATGGAATATATTTTAGTATCTTCCTCTGTATCTGTACGTGCCCACTGCATATTCATTCATCACTCCTATTTTCAGCTTCTCATCTAACTCCTTTCACTTGAGAAGTTTCAATATTTGGGGGGAAGTGCTGTAGATGACAGCTGAGTTGAGCAGGGCCTTCCAGAAATGGAAAGAACCCAGAGCACTTCCATTTTTGAGGACTCAGAAATACTAAAAATAGAAGGGATGCTAAAACAGAGGTACCCACATATTAAATTAGTATCTTAACACTCCAAAAGCATTGTGTCTGTGTAACTTTACTTGAACAAAATGTCAAAAGTCTAGATTCTAGGTCCTTTAAGAATGTGAAATCTGGCTTCTCTCCTTCCTATTTCTCACTCACACTCAGACCCTGCCAAGAAAAGCCCCAGTTGTAGGGAAGGAAGTCTAAATGGGGGCAAAACAGGAAGCTGTTTTATTGCTCAGAGGAGCCCCTGCAGACGTGGAGAAGAGTTGGTCCATGGCTCTGTGCCCTGTGATCACAAATAGTTCTCAGCAACGCAGACACATCTTAAGTACTTTGACTCAAAAGGCGTCAAATCAATTTGTTTCTACAAAGTCTGCCCAGGACATCAAAAGGACCCTAATGGAGTCCCTGGGTACTAATTGTGACTCTGTTATGCCCACCCTTTCCTTGTGTCACCATCATTCCCACTGTTGCCTCCACCCATGCTAATATTAATCCTCAGTCCTCTTGTTGAAAAGTTTCTAGAATAAAAGGAACTTCTGATAATGTGAAGATCAGGATTAAAGGTCAGAGGTTGCCACTTACCTTACATTTTTATATTTATGAAGGTTAAAAAATAAAGATAGCATACCCAATAAATTTCTGGTGATGTTTTACTTACTTAAATTAGTTATGATAGTTTCTGTATAATTAATTTTGTCTTAACACCATTGCTTACTAGCAATTTAGCAGGAATTCTCTTCTAGATATCAATGAGATGTTTGTAAATTGGTTTTTTATACCACATGCATAGTAGGAGGCATTTTTCTCTCTGTGACTTCCCTCTACTTCAATATTCAGTGTTTGTTAGTGTTCCGACTTAGAAGTATTAACTCACACAGCCAAGACCTTATGGGTTCAGAAATGCAGACTAGTTAGGGTGCACGATAGGGACAAGGCCTTGGTCTGCCTATATGGGTAATTCAGTGTATTTAGAATATCTGTCTAGATAGCTTCAGCCCTGCCTGTGGCCCTATTGATACATATCTTAGTACTTTGCTTCCTGGTAGAATCAGTTTCCTTCAGAGTGCCCAATGCTTCATTCCAAAACCATCTACTTTTCCTTTGTCTTCTACCTTATTTTTTATTTATATTCCCAGCATCTTGTTTTCTCTCCTTTGCTGGCTATTTCCAATTGAACTGATTCACAAATAATACAGAATAGAATTTAAATGTTTGTGGTTGCTAAAGGGAGATTCAGAAGTCAATCCTTCAATACACATATTTCCCACAGGAGAGCTCGTGGTTTGGAGGCATTCTCTTTTTCATTGTGTGCATGTGCATGTGTGAAGGTTTGTAGGTCAAACAGGACTGGAAGTTGGAAGACACAGGAAGACCAACAGGAACGGACTTGTGGTTGTGGTTGTAAATAAACAGAAGGTAAGAAGAGAAGCCCCATTGGTCCCTCCACAGGGGGAGAGATGAAGTTTGTACAAACTTCTATGAAGTCAAAGTCAGGGTCATTTTGTAAAGAATGGGATCATTTGCTGTCTAGTGGTGGAAAAATTCCTAGTTGAATCGAGAGCTAACATTTAGCAAGCATTTATTGCGGCAGGCACTGCATAAGCACTTCGTATACATGCATCTCACTCAATCTTTCTCAGCACTTCTATGAATAGGACCTGTAATAAGCCCTATTTTACAAAGCCACAAAGTGAAACATTGAGAATTAACCTTGGGTTTATATGACTTTGGAGTCAAGTCTGAGTCCAACATACACTAATGACACAAAACTTGTGTTTAGGAGTTACTCTGAGAAAAGAGAGGACCGGATAGCATTTACTCTATTATTCCTATTATTTTTTGTTTTTGTTTTTGTTTTTTCAGAGTCTCAGTTTGTCACCCTGGGTAGAATACCAGAATGCCATGGCGTCATAGGTCACAGAAACCTCCAGCTCTTGGGCTCCAGCAATTCTCTTGCCCCAGCCTCCCATGTTGCTGGACTACAGCACCTGCCACAACGCCCAGTTGTTTTTAGAGACAAGCTGTTGCTCAGGTTGGTCTTGAACCTGTGAGCTTAGGCGATCCACCCTTCTTGGCCTTCCAGAGTGCTAGAATCACAGGTGTGAGTCACTGTGCCCGGTTTATGATCCCTGCTCTTTAAATCTCAGGGCTGGGATAAAGAAACAAGAACTAGTGCTGTAGTCTGTTCCAGGTACATACAGCTGGGTGAAAAACCATTGCAGAACTTGCCACGTTACAGGCTCTCATGATTCTGTGATTCACAAATTTAGGCAGTGCTCAGGTGGGAAATTTGGCTATTAGGACTTCGACTTTGGTCACTCATTGGTATTTAGCAGGCAGATGGGTTCATCCAGGGCAGCGATTTTCCACTGATGTGCCTTGAGAGGATCTTAGTTGTGCTGTGAAAAATTTTAAAGGCTATTAATTAAATTATTTTTGAAAGAAGGTCGAAGCACAGTAACTATATTCTTTTTTAGAGTCTTTTTACTCTTTTTTTTATCAACATAAAGCGTGCCATGGAAGTTTAACCACAGGTTTGCGTGTGCTGTGATATTAGAAAGGTTGAAAAACAGGGCTTGAGGCTCTACATCACCTTCAGCTGCGTGTCTGCATGTGGCGGGGATGGGTGGGAGACTGGGGTCAGCTGAGAGTGTGATCACAATATGGCGGTCTCAGGCTGGTCAAATTTCCTGTGCAGCTTCTTAGGGACTCCCATAGGAAGCAAAAGATTCCAATCTTTTGAGTCCTGAGCCCAGAATTTGTACAGCATCACTTCTATGCTTGTTGAAAGGGGAATCTATTCTCACTAACCCTGTTCCCACACATTCCCTGTATTCCCCTGGCTCCTGCCTCCATTAATCTTCTGAAGCTGCCCTCCCTGAGGTCACCAAGGACCTTTCATCACCAAATTCAAAGGTCACTTTCTTTTCTGTCCATGTCTTACCTATTTTCTCTGAAACAACTAGCTTTTCCAGCCATTTCCCGCAACCCAGCTCTCTTGGTTGTTTCCACCAACTTTTTCTCGTTCCTTCCTCATACGCGTTGGTGTACTTTGGGGTACAGTCCTTTGCCCTCTTCTGGCGTTTGTTCTCTGCTAGGGTTCTCTACCAGGGATAACTTTGCGCCCCTAGAGACATGTGGCAATGTCCAGAAATGTTTTTGGTCATCAGAACTGGGGTGCTACTGGCATCTAGTGGGCAGAGGTCAGTGTTGTTTCTGTGTACCCCACAATGCACAGGACAGTCCCCACTACAGAAAACTATTCAGCCCCGAATGCCCATAGTGCTGAGGTTGAGAAACTCTGCTGTGGTTTTAAACAGAGGGTGCTGGAGACAGGGTGAATCTTGCCACATAGAACACTCACTAATGCAGAATTTCTGGTCCCGGGGGGAGTTATCTCTGCCAAAAGACTCCCTCTTAGGAAACAGTATGGTGCAATAGCAGGACAAGGGCTTTGTGGTCAGTGAAGCTAGGTTTGGATTCTAACTCTCTTAAAGCAGAGATCATAATTTCTATTTTGTGGAGTTGTCTTAGTGACAAAATGAGCTAACCTACTTAATGTACCAATTATACAGTAGGTTCATAAATGTTAGCCCTTCCCTTTAAATCACACGATGTAGCAGATGTCCCCCTTAAAACTGAGTTCAGTTTACCACTTAATACTCATAAGTAGGTGACACATAACAACAGTTGGGTGAATATTTACAGCATGAAATATGAATAAACTAGTCACCTTATCCCTTTAAGAGCTTGGTTGGCATGACAGCTGTCTAGCTAGAGGTGTTTTCTTTTTTCTGTGATTTTTGGACACAAGGTTTAGAGATACATTTTATAATTCTAATTGCATTGTAGCCTGGTCCCATCAGCATAATAACTAGTGAAGTTTTATGAGGTTAGACCATTGGCTTGGCATGCAACCCTCCAATTAGAGAGAATAAGACTGCCCATAATATAGAGCACAGACAATCTTGTTCTCTTGTGGTCATAGCAAAAGTAGCAGGGGAGAAGAATAAATTCAGAGGCCTATGTGGTATTTTTTGGTCTGCCCATGAAGAAGCCTTCAACCTAACTTTTCTCTGAGATTTAAAGAAATAATTATCATAGGGTGGCACCTGTGGCTCAAGGAGTAGGGTGCCGGCCCCATATACCGGTGATGGCGGCAGGTTCAAGCCTGGCCCCAGCCAAAAACTGATAAAAAAAAAAAAAAAAAAAAAAAAAAAAGAAAGAAAGAAAAAGGAAGAATTATCATGGGGGCTACTTTCTTGGGATTTTATACAGTACCAGTCATTGACATTTGACACCTCCCTGTATCTCCATGTCTAGTTCTGATGTTGTGATTCATTCTCCATATTGTCATCAAGCTAAGCTTTTGGAAACATGGATCTCATCAAGACACTATCTCCTACTCCTCATTAAATTTAGAATACAAAAAATTTCATAAAATTGCATGTAAACTCCCATGTGGTCAAGCTTTTCCATCCTTTGCTTCAGACTTCAACTCGCCTCCTTGACTATATCAAGGCCCCCTCATAGAGCTAGGTCTGACTCCATCACCCTTGGCAACGTCATGCAGTTGTTCACTTGTTAGTGCCCTTCTTTCATGAACATCAGTTTCTCTTACACACTCTGCTCTGTGACAGCTGGGGTTGTGTATCTTTTCGCCTTTCATAGTATCCCTAGAGCCCGGCACATACAGCTGCTCAGTTGAGATTCTTAAATAAATGAACAGTTTACCAATATAGGTAATATCAATTAGCAAGCGTCACTTTCCTACTTTAGTCTAGGACCTAAACAAAACCGACTTTTGTCAAAATGTCCAACTACAACTTATACACCAAGGAAGGCACGAGCTAGAGGTAGATCGAGTTTATTAATATTGATGATAATGCTTATGTTAATATATGTACAGTGAGTGACAAAAAATGGAAATGGATTTTACAAAAGGGAAAAACCGTATTGAAATTGTAATATGCCATATATACTGATAACAAAAGATGGATACAAGTCACATTTATAAGAGGTGTTTAAAGTGGTTACCATCAGTGTCCAGACACTTCTGATTATGGCGAACTATTGTCTGAGCAATGTCGACCAAAGTGTCCACTGTAAATCTGAGCATGCTGTTTCAATTTCTTCCCTAAGTACCCCCACTTTAACTGGTTTCTTATGGTACACCACATCTTTTAAGGTCCCCCATTGGTAGAAGTTGAGGGATGTTAAATCAGGAGAATGTGGGGGAAACTCAACAGCACCTCTTTATCTAGTCCATCATCCTGGCAAATTCTAATCAAGGAAAAAAAATTCTAATCAAGGTAAGCTCTCATATCTCAGTGCATGTAATAATCTTGGGATGATAACTTTTCATTTTGGGGCAGTGCCTGTGGCTCAAAGGGGTAGGATGCCAGCCCCATATGCTGGAGGTGGAGGGTTTAAACCCAGCCCTGGCCAAAAACTGCAAAAAAACAACAACAAAAAAACCTTTCCATTTTGCCATGTTAAGATGCACTGTATGCTTGTTCTACTAACTCCTGTCTCACATGCACACTGTTTGGTAGACTTCTGTGGGGAGTGTGTAGACTGTTCCAACACCACAGCAGAAGCAGTGGGACTTGCTGTGCAAGGAACCATGACTCTGAAACTGATCCCAAGTGTGTGCAGTGGTTCGGCATGCTGGAGGCTCTGCTGCAAACTCACACCTCCATTGTCAGTGTCAGTGTACTTCCGCAATGTTCTCACGTTTCAAATACTGCTCCAGAATGGTCTTGCATTCCTCAAATGACAACTGTGCTTCCACCATTTTCTTTGACTGTCCTGCCTGTCACATGGTGACGGTAGCATTAATTTGATTAATGCCGTCTTTTGAGTAAACGTCTTAATACACATTGCTACTGTAATCTAATTCAACTTAGAAAAGAAATATATAGATGACATCTCTCAAGATGTGCATATGTGTTTTTGGCACCCTAATATTTTATTAATAGATAGATAAATAACAAAATAATGATGTAGGATAGTTAAATATTAGTTAAAATTTATTAAGTGCTTGCTTTATGCTGCCAGGTTCTATGCCAGGTAATGGGAAGACACTATTTGGCAAATCAGACATTGTACTTTTCACAAGTTCTCTCATGTAATAGCTCTATTAATTAGGTACAATTATTTTCCCATTTTACACATGAGAAATTGTGACATTGAAAGCTTAAGTAAATTTCACATGATCATATAGCTTGTAAGTTGGTGATAGAGCAGTTATGTGAGCCTATGAGTGACTCCGAAGTTGTTAATCATTACATGGCATAATTTTAAAAGGAAGGAGATTGGTTTAGTCCTAAGAGGCAATTTCCTTTTTTTTTTTTTTTTTGCAGTTTTTGGCTGGGGCTGGGTTTGAACCCACCACCTCTGGCATATGGGGCCAGCACCCTACTCCTTTGAGCCACAGGCACCGCCCCCTAAGAGGTGATTTCTATTGGCAAGTTCTGCTGATACTAATAGATGGACCAGCGTCCACAATGAATTGGGCCTTACTGTATGTAATGTTTAAGCTGTCATATATACTGTTCAAGGTGCTGTATGTATGTTTTCTCTACTCTCCAGAGTGAGTCTACTGGAAGGTATTATTATCCTCATTTCACAGGTGAGTTAACAAAGGCTCAGGTAGGGAGAAGAGGCAGGAAACAGGGCAACAGCATGTTGGACACTTGAAAACTTTCCAGCTCCTAAAGTCACTGCAGTATAACTTTTAAATTGTATTTTAAAGGTAGGAAAACTTTTTGAATTCAGGCTCAATAAACCCAGAATTTTTAATATCGAGACACTGAATCACAGACTTCTACAACTGAAAAAGACCTGAGAGATCATCTGCTTTAAGCTTTTCATGGAGCTTCTGACTGAGTATAAAATTAGATAAATCTTAGGTGGCTCAAACTTTGATTTTATTCATAAAATGTTATGATTTATAGGCCACTCACAACTTGCCTTTTTTTTTTTTTTTTTTTTTGAAACAGGGTCCTGCTCTGTCTCCCAGAATAGAGATCAGTGGTGTCACCCTGGCTCACTGTAGCCTCAGACTCCTGGGCTTGAGAGATCTTCTTGGCTCAGCCCCCTAAGTAGCTATAACTACACATGGGTGCTGCCACCTCTGGCTAATTTTTATATTTTTGTAGAGACAAGGTCCAACTCTTGCTCAGGATGGTCTTAAACTCTTGGCCTCAACCCATCTGCCATCATCCCTCCTTGTCTCCCAAAGTGTTAGGATTATAGGTGTGGCCACAACTTGCCATTTGTAACAATCTATTCCATTTAAATCAATGAGTAACCACTTCAATCAATCTATAACTACATTTATGTGAAAGAAAAGTGTGTTTCTTTATCTAACATTTGTAATATTTACTAATTCAGATAGGAGTTTACCAACAGCTTTCCCCTTAGTGGAGGAATGAGATGTGAAGAATATTCTATCACCAAAAAAAGTCTCAAAATCTGAGTCACACACATATTCCAGACAAGAAAAGCCCATTTCCAAAGTGAGATAAACGTCTCTTTTTCTCTCTCTCCCTCTCTCTTTCTTTTAATTCCATGCCACTGCTACATTTCTACCATCTTGGACAAGTGAGAATAGATCATATTTTAACGCTTACATCCTCTGGTCAGCCAGAGGATCTAGCATGCTTCTGGCTCCCATGCCATGCAAAAAGAGTAATGTAGGTTAGAAAAGATTACATTATTGGTGAAATTGACGACTCACCTGAATTTACCTTAATGGGGGCCCCTAAGTCCCCTGGGAGAAACGTCTGCAAAGATATCACTGGGAGCTCAGAGGAAAATATTATGTTCTAACCTTTTAAAAATTAATCCAACTATTAACAGGGATCCCAACTGTATTTCATTCAAGCTGGAATCTGAAAGGTACGATGATTAAACCAAGACAAATGTAGTGTCATAAGCAAATGTCATGCCATAGATTTACCTACCAACAAGACATTGGCATGGTTTAGGTCAGAGGTTAATTAAAGACATGGAAAGGTCATCCTGTGATTAGGTGAAAGCACGGTTTTAATAGGGCATCAGTCCAACCCTCACTGACAGAAGATTTATGCCAGCCATGATGACATCGCCACGAATCCTGCTGATAACAAGGGCCTCAATATTGGACTGAACAGAATGATGAATGGAGCACATATCTCCTCACACTTCTCATTACAAGCTCTTTCACTCATGGTGGCACTTAGCAGCATTTATTTACTGAGGTTTGAAGGTGTGGGACAGCAGAACAGGATATCTAATACTTTTAAATGTAGACTTGTGATATAAAAATGAAACAAGAGATAAGATTAGGTCTTTGAATAATTGCCCAGCTTTTCTTCCAAGATTATATTCACCGGTACCAACATTATTCCCCCCTCCACGTTCTGCCAGTGTGTGAGCAGTTCAAGAAAATTAATTGTCTGAGGCAGAAGGTCAGAGGGAAAAAATTACTGATAAGCATTAACCATGCTGTAAAATAGCACTTCACCACACCTCACCTTCTGTAGCCCTCAGTATGTGAACAAAAGAAAACACAAAGAAAAGAATATACACATTTCCCCCTATGCCATGTTTAGAGTTGCTTAAGTGCTGTTCTTATTTGGATGAGATTAGGTAAAGGATCTAGAAAGAAAGCCAAATAAATGAAAAATAAATAAAAATCCAACAAAGAAACTTACAACATTGCTCAGCTGAAAGCAAATATAAGAGACACTAAAGCCCTGATGAATAATGTTTATTTTTCCACAGAACTCCTTTTCAACATGTTATATATTTATCAAACCACCAGAGTGTAAATTCCATGAATAAGTCCTATCATCTCTCAACCAGTAGGCACCATGAAAATTATAACTACAGGAAATTGGTAGTAGTATAAAAGGCTACTTTCTGTAGATTTCAACATATCTACTTCTGCAGTTTCACAATGGGAAATAAATCAGAATCTTTTTGCTTAGGCCACCAATGAGGGCCAGTCCAGGAAAGGATCCCATCACATCTAGCCCCAAGCCAATGATCACATTTATTCAGAAATAAAGATGAGTCAGCCTGGAGGAAGTGGTGGAGCTGGTGCCCTGCCGCTGCGGGAGAGCTCTGAGAATGTTGCTTTTCCTTTTTTTGAGGTCACTGTATTTGTGGGTAGAACAAATCGTAGGTGGCTTTATGCAAACTATAATTTAGCCCAACACACACAACCACTTGGAGCCATGAAAATGCCTGTGCCAACCACGCACACAGCCCTAGGACTCACTCCTTGGCATCGAACAAACTAAATAGCATTTTGAGTGGCTGATTTAACCCCACCTGCCTGTAAAAAAGCTGTTTATAAAGGGAACGATCTCTTTGTTGACTAGTTGAAAAGAGGCTTCTTTTAGCGCTTTTAGCTTAGTATTTTCATTTGCCCTGACAAATATTCACTAGAGAGGTCTTTAGAATAGAAAATATAACCTTGCAAAGAGCTTCCTGCCCTTGTGGTAGTCTGCTGCTTCAAAGGCTTATTTATGTGAGGAACCTCTGGGATTACAATGACAGGCCACTGCAGGGCAGTGCTGCCCAGAACGGTAGGTCTCTCAGCCTGGCTATTTGCTCCACCCGGACCAGGATTCCAGGTGGCCATTAGAACTGTGTGATGGTCATCAGAGAAACTTGTCAATCAATTTTTGACAGTCCACATTCTGTCTGCTGGTATTCACAGAGCCCCTTAGTAGTGTGTTTATGTGAGGTGTAGGTTATAACGGCTTTGAGGCATTTGCGATCAGTGTACTATATAGCATATGGAGAAAGTATTAAGGTTATATGATTTTGTAGAGGAGGCTATTTTGCTAGGTGTCATGAAGAAATATAGTCATTTGCTTCAAAACAGCATTTTGGTCAATAATAAGCTGCGTATATGATAGTGACCACACAGATTATGATGGAGCTGAAACACTTCTGTTGCTCGCGACCTCATAGTGCAATGCAGGACTCACAAGTTTGTGGGGATGCTGGTGCAAACAACCTGCTAGGTGGCCAATCATCTAAAAGTCTAGTATGTACAATTATATACAGCACCCAATACTTAATAATGATAATAAACAACTATGTTATACTGGTCTCTGTATTTGCTATACTATACTTTTTATCATTATTTTAGTTACCTGTATAACAGCCTCGTGCACGTCCTTCAGGAGGTATTCCAGAAGGCACTGTCATGGTAGGGGATGACAGCTCCATGGATGTTATTGCCCCTGGAAGCCTTCTGGTGGGACAAGATGTGCAAGTAGAAGACAGTGATATTGATACACCTGACCCTGGGTAGGCCTAGGCTAATGTGTGTGTCTGTGTCTTAGTTCTTAATGAATTTAAAAAATAGCCTAATAATAGTAAGTCTTAAAAATAGAACAGTTTGATGAGAATACTTCAGAATGTATATGAAAGCAGCACATTGTATCCCTTGATTGCACTAATGTACACAGCTATAATTTAACAATAAAAATAAATAAATTAAATTAAAAAATAGAAAAAGCTTATAGAATAAATATATAAACATATTCTTATACATTTTGTTTGTTTGTTTTTTGTTTTTTAGAGACAGAGTCTCACTCTTTCACCCCCCGTAGAGTGCCATGGCGTCACAGCTCACAGCAACCTCCAGCTCCCGGGCTTAGGCAATTCTCTTGCCTCAGCCTCCCAAGTAGCTGGGACTATAGGCACCCACCACAACGCCCGGCTGTTTTTTGTTGCAGTTTGCCCGGGCAGGGTTTGAATCCGCCACCCTCCGCATATGTGGCTGGTGCCCTACCCACTGAACCACAGGCACCACCCTATACATTGTGTTTTAAACTAAATGTTATTACAAAGGAGTCAAAACTATTAAAGAATTTAAAAAGCTTATGAAGTAAAACCATTATGGTAAACTTAGGTTAGTTTGTATGTTTATATGAGGCTATAAATGTTCAGTTGCATTGTTTTCCATTCTAACATAAAGTTCAAGTTGTAGCTGAACCCTTCACCCAGGGGGCCTGTTGAACACCCTCACATGTGCCCTTTATGAGAGATCCCACCAATTGCCCTCCCTTCTTACCCCTCCCCATCCCCTTGCTAGACTAATTTTGTGTTTTTATCTTTTGTGTGGCCATGTAGTTGTTTATATATTGGTTTCATATTAGTATTGAGTACATTGGATAGTTTTTTGTCCATTCTTAAGGTACTTTACTGAGAAGAATGTGTTTCAGCCCCACCCAGGTAAACACAAAAGATATAAAGTCTTCATCTTTTCTTATGGCTGAATAGTCCTCCATGGTGTACACATACCATAGTTTGTTAATCCATTCATGGGTTGGTGGACACTTGGGTTTTTTCCACCTTTTTGCAATTGTGAATTGGGCTGTAATAAAAGTTTTGGTGCAAATGTCCTGTGGTAAAATGATTTTTGTTTTTCTGGGAAGATACCTAGTAATGGGATTTGGGAATCATATAGAAAGTTGACTTTAGGTTCTTTGAGAATTCTCCATACTTCTTTCCATAAAGGTTGTATTAGTTTGCAATCCCACCAGCAGTGCAAAAGTGTTCCCTTCTCTCCACATCCACACCAGCATCTGCAGATTTGGGACTTTGTGATGTGAGCTAATCTCACTGGAGTTAAGTGATATATCAGAATGGTTTTGAGTTCATTTCTGATGATTAGGAATGATGAGGTTTTTTTTCATTTGTGTTTTGGCCATTTGTCTGTCATCTTCAGAAAAGTTTCTGTTCAAGCCTCTCGCCCACTTATAAATGAGGTTGTTTGCTCTTTTCTTACTGATTAATTTGAGTTTTCTGTAGACTCTAGTTATCAGCCCTTTGTCAGATTTGTAGCATGCAAATATCTTCTCCTATTCTGAAGGGTGTCTGTTTGCTTTAGTTATAGTACCCTTAGCTATGTAAAACTTTTTAGCTTGATCATGTCCCATTTATTTATTTTTGGTGTTCCTGCAATTGCCAACGGAGTCTTCTTTATAAAATCTTTTCCCAGGCCAATTTTAACAAGTGAAAGAACATACAATACTTGTGTCTGAGCAGAACCAACATCGTCAAAATGTCCGCTGTATCTAAAGCAATCTACAGATTTAATGCAATCTCCATCGAAGTACTAATGTCATACTTTGAGGAGCTTGAAAAGATAATCCTTTGTTTCAGATAGAACCAGAAACACCCAGAGTAGTCAGTACAATTTTTAGAAATAAAAACAAATCTGCAGGTATCACGTTACCAGACTTCAGGTTATACTACAAGACTATAGTGATCAAAACAGCGTAGTACTGTCACAGAAATAGAGATATAGATCTATGGAATAGAATAGAGAACCTAGAGATCAAACCAGCTACAAATTCCCATCTTATCTTTGATAAACAAAACAAAAGAATACACTGCAGAAAAGATTCCCCATTCAACAGATGATGCTGGGAGTATTGGTTAACCACATGTAGAAGACTGAACCTGGACGTGCACCTCTCACCACTGACAAAATTTGACTCTTGCTGGACAAAAGATTTAAACTTAAGATACAAAACAATAAAAATTCCAGAAGAGAAGGTGGAGAAAATGCTCGACAAAATTAAGATTAGTTTATTATTGAAGAAATTTTTAAATAAATTCAGTGTAGCCTAAGGGTATAGTGTTTATGAAGTCCACAGCAGTGTAGAGAAATGTCCTGGGCTTTCCCATTCACTTGTTCACTCATTTGTGAACTCAGTCAGAACAACTTCCAGTCAGGCAAGTTCCACTTGTGCTATTGCCCTGCACAGGAGTACCATTTTAAAATCTTCTTACTGTATTTTTACTGTACCTTTTCTAAGTTCAGAGATGTTTAGATACATGAATACATGCCATTGTGTTACCCATTGCCTCCAGTGTTCAGTACAGTTCCATGCTGTACAGGTTTGTAGTCTGGGAGCAGTAGGTTGTGCTGTGCAGTCCAGGAGTGCAATAGGCTGTGTCATCTAGGTTTGTGTAAGTATAGTCTATAATGCTCATATTTCTCAGAACACACCCTGTTGTTAAGTGATACATGACTGTACACTGCTGTCCCTTTGAGGTTTATTTTAGTTTCAGTGAAAATCTGAAGCTAACCAAGGTAAACAGCCTGTGACTACACATCTTCAACTGCTAGATTGAAGTGTATGAAGACAATAGGAGGTTTTTTAATTTTCTCTTTCTTGGCACCAGGAGCATCTTAGGAAGAATTTTTAGGTAAGTTGTTTTTTTCAAAAAAAATTAGTAAAAAAAAATCCATCAACTAGTTAGTTTAGCTAGTTTACCGATAACCTATTCTATGCTTGGTATTACAAAGGATTCAATAAAATACATACAAATCATAGTCCTTCTGTTGGCTTAAAATTCATTAATAAAACATATAGAAATGTCAACGTTTAAGTATCAACATGACTAAGCACTAAACAAATGGTATAGACCAGAGTTCAGTAAACTTTCTTCATAAACGATAGAGAATAAATAATTTAGGCTTACATTTTATACAGTCTCTGTCTCAACTACTCAGTTCTGCTACTCTTGTGAGAAAGCAGCCACAGATGACATGTAAATACATGAGCATGGCTGTGTTCCAATAAAAACTGTCTTTACAAAAATAGATGGCAGCCTGGATTTGGCTGGAGGATCATAATTTGCTGACCCTTGGCATAGCCACTAAATACTCTGGGTATTTAGAGAAATGCGAAGTGTTCCCATGGGTGGAAAGGGAAGTCTTCATGCAGTAGCAGGAGATTGAATCAGACTGTGTGGGCACTAGGTGGAGAGGGGAGCACAGTTTGAACAAAAGCTACCATAGAGGAAGCTGTGTCTGGGGTAGGTGGCAGTAAGCATGCAACAAAATGGGCCTCTCCGTGAAAGCACCCTGGATTAGTCCATTGTGTGGCTAGAACGGAAATACCTGAGGCTGGGAAATTTAGAAAGACAAGAGGTTTATTTGGCTGCCG
This sequence comes from Loris lydekkerianus, assembly GCA_963574355.1. Classification (NCBI taxonomy): domain Eukaryota; kingdom Metazoa; phylum Chordata; class Mammalia; order Primates; family Lorisidae; genus Loris; species Loris lydekkerianus. The sequence goes on along the minus strand of CAUYPK010064198.1, from coordinate 2,281 downwards.
GTTCTGCAGACTGTATAAGAAGCATGGCTCCAGCATCTGCTTCTGGTGAGGGCTTCAGAGAGTTTCCAGTCTAGGAGGAAGGGGAAGGTGAAACAAGAGTGTTACATGGCAAAAGCAGGAGCAAGAGCTGGAGGCAGTGGGCCAGGTTCTTTTAAACTGCCAGCTCTCACGTGAACTGATAAAGGGACAACCCATCATTATTGTGGTGAGTGCACCAAGCCATTCATGAAGGATCCTCCCCCATAACCCAAATACCTCCCATCACACCCCATATTAACGCTGAAGATCAAATTTCAGCATGAGATTTGGAGGGGACAAACATCCAAACTGTACCACACCCCAAGAGGGAAGGACATTTCTACTTGAGATTATCTGCACAAGTCAGGTCCTGAGCCGCATGTTCCTTAAACCATGGTGCCAGAGCTAGGGGCTTTCGCTTTTCCATCTGTTTTTCTAACCTATCTCTTCTTGTAGGATTGGCAGTTCAGGGTCCAGAGTACAGAGATGTCAGCCCAGAAGAATAATGAAATTAGACTTGTACGAGTATTTGGGAGAATTTCTTTGTGATGTTTTCTCTGTATTGTCAAAACCTGCACGCCAATCCAAGTGACAGAAGTAGTTCTGAATGTCTGTGTCTCTATTGACATGGGCTTCTCATTTAAGCCAAACATTTAGGTCAAAAGGATGGCATTTCTTAAAGTGTATTAGTCTGAATAGTAGTCTGTCCTGATCATTCCAGAAAAGAAGGTTCTGTGGTGCAAATCACGCGTCCTTGTGGAGATCAACAAGGTACATTGGTGAATTAAAAGACGTGAAAAACTTGGTTGCAAAGAAATCTTTTAAATTTTGTATAACCAAGTATTTCTCCAACATTTGACCACAGAAACATTTTCCATGGATCGTCTATGAACATCTCATGGAATTCACTTTGGAAGACAGTGATTTAGGGAAACAGATGTGGAAATAAAAGTTGCTAGCAGTAACTCATGTGGCTTCAAATTAACGTGAAAGACACACACAAAGGGTGATGAGAGAAAGATTTAAAAACTCAAATGGCTCTTGAGGGATATAAATAAAGGCTAGAGTTGAACCATCTTATTCATCATAGTTACTCACTCCCCCCATACCCAAATGTGCCCAGTCACGGCAGGTGAACAGGAGTACTAAAATGCTGAGATAAGATAGTGAAAAATGAGGATCAAGGTATTTAAACTTATTTTCTTCTTCTTTTTCTTTCTTCTTGTTGCTATTAAACTTCTGGCTTTGTTCTCTTTTCCCACACCCTTCTGGAGCCTTTGTTTGACTGAAAATGATTGTCATCTTGAGCTATTTGTGGCAGACAGGACTGAGCTTAGAGGGAAAGCAAATGCATGATTAGCAAGTGCATAAACATCCCAGTCCACTCCTCTGTAGAGCGGAGGAAGAGCTGTGCAGAAGAGCGAAGCAACCATGAATTTCCTTGATGCATCTGGAGAATTCACTGGGAGATTCTGTGAATTTTGCTGCAAATAAGTCAGACATTACAATCTAATTAAACATAATTGTATATCAAAGAGGCTCTGGGTGGTGTCTCATAGCATTTACTTTTTGTTCTTTTGTGTGCTTCCGGGATATCCTAATTTTTATGCACTCAATTGCTATCTAGTTCTGCCAGCTCATTCACTTAGTTAAGTACTAAGGACCTTCTACATAACAAGGACTAACAAATTAATGAATAAGATGACATGGTTCCTGCCTTTGAGAGGCTGACAATCCAGATGGGGAGAAAGGCACAGAAACCAATAAATGTAATCAAGTGTTTAAATGTTATGCTAGTTATCTGTGTAGGGATCGGGGAATTCAAGAGAGGCAGCTGTCAGTTCTTTGTGGGGATTCAAGAAAAGTTTCATGCAGGAATAAGCTTAGAACAAAATCTTGCAAAATGAGCAAGTGGGTGCCAAAAAGCAATCTGTGCCAGACAGATCCTTGCATCTTCCTGAAATAGTTTACTAGTTGGTAAAATATCAGTTCCATGTGTGTTTGGATGATCAGCAAATTCTTGAACTCATCTCGTTCTTACAACACATTATACTTGAGAATATTGTACCACACATCTTTTAAAGTAAGATGTGTGACTGGGTTAAAGCCTTCATGTGAAAGCTATAAATTAGTTTCATAGTAGGGCTGAGTACATTGGGTACTTTTTCTTCCATTCTTGAGATACTTTGCTAAGAAGAATATGTTCCAGCTCCATCCATGTAAACATGAAAGAGGTAAAGTCTCCATCTTTCTTTAAGGCTGC